>CCAG010011844.1:0-16406 GCA_001077435.1 Glossina morsitans morsitans | reverse complement strand
TAAGACTTGATGCTTGAGCTTGTGAATGTGGCGCGTGGCATCGTACTTTTTTCAACAACTGCTATCCCGAACTTCTGTCGTTATTATAATATATATATTAATTAAAATTATTACATTTTCTTTTCTCTCAACTTCAGAATTTATCATATTTCGTCCTCTTAGGAAATTTGCCGAATTCATGCATGAATTTTTTTCATTGGCATTCAGACCTACTTTTCATGTTTTTTTTATAATTTACTTAAAGAGCTGGGGGTCGTTTCAAAAAAAAGTTGGGAATGCAAAGGATTAGTAATACTCCTGGCAAGCTCTTTCATTATACACAGCCGAATCCTTTACTACAAGGAGATATTGAAGCAGAAATGCTGACAGTGAATGTAAGTGAAATATGAGTCCAAGAACCCCTTAGATCCTCAAAAACGTTATTTCAAACTTTTGTTTCTCAATAAAATTCAAAGTTAAATTTTCAGTACAGAAATACATATTCGTCTGCATGCATATATAAATATATATACATATATATAACGTCGAGGTTACACTAACATAATAATAATTATAATAATGATAACAATGCGTGCTTATCGCCGCCAGGAGCACGACTTTTGCTAGCTTGATCGTTCGTGGGCAAAAGCACATAGGTTCGGTTGTCAGCCTGCCTCTGCAAGGAAAGAGTAAACAAATCTGCTTGAAACTGAAGATACAAGATGATACGAAGACGAAAGATGCCCGCGCAACTTAAGATCCCATTCCTTTCCCGTAGACATACATAGAACCCTTAGCTAGATTAAAGGCTCACACTTAGAATTTCGGTCGATGTTCTTACGATGTTTTCCCGTTATATTATATTTGCTGCGATCGGTACTGAAAAACTTGCATTGGACTCACCTTTTACTCTACGACTCAAATAGGTGTCATTTTTGAATCACTTTAAGCCTATATATCCATCTGTCTGGCCGATATATCTCAATAGAACGCAATTTTAAGGATACACTGATGAATTTCCAAGAGCAAACCCTATTTAAAGTGGATAGGATCTGTTTACAACGTCCTACATACTTAAGAAAGAAAATATATTACAAAGTGGTTCAGAGCATTTAAAGGTCAGCGGTTTATGTTCGACTACAACTTAATTAATTTGTTTCTTTGATTTGACCATTTATACAATGAGCCTTAGAGTGCGGGAGAATACGATTAGTTCAGGCAATCAGGATGTTATATGTAGTTACGTTTCAGGGGGAAAATTTCCTTTTTAATAGCAGGCTGAGGTGTTTAAATACAGAATGTAAGACGAAGGGATAGCGTAGCGTATAACGGTGGAGCATGTCTTTTACGAAATGTATGGAAGAAATTCAATAAAAAATACCGGCATTTTAACGCTTAAGAATATGTCTTATGTCAAAGTTTCGGAGCAAATGCGATGTTCGGTTTAACATGCTTCTTTTCAAGGAAGGCCGAGGAATAATCCTATTTTCTATACGAAACATATGCTTAACCATATATGCTTTAAGCATCTTATATACGATAAAAGAAAAAGAAAAAAAATTTTATATTAACGAGTGAAAGATTTTCTTCTGTGTTTCATTTAAAGGTCAGCGGTTTATGTTCGACTACAACTTAATTAATTTGTTTCTTTGATTTGACCATTTATACAATGAGCCTTAGAGTGCGGGAGAATACGATTAGTTCAGGCAATCAGGATGTTATATGTAGTTACGTTTCAGGGGGAAAATTTCCTTTTTAATAGCAGGCTGAGGTGTTTAAATACAGAATGTAAGACGAAGGGATAGCGTAGCGTATAACGGTGGAGCATGTCTTTTACGAAATGTATGGAAGAAATTCAATAAAAATACCGGCATTTTAACGCTTAAGAATATGTCTTATGTCAAAGTTTCGGAGCAAATGCGATGTTCGGTTTAACATGCTTCTTTTCAAGGAAGGCCGAGGAATAATCCTATTTTCTATACGAAATATATGCTTAACCATATATGCTTTAAGCATCTTATATACGATAAAAGAAAAAGAAAAAAAATTTTATATTAATAAGTGAAAGATTTTCTTCTGTGTTTAATAATGTGACACTAAGTCCAATCGAGGCCAAATGTAATTCTATAATAAATAGTGCATATGTTGTTGAAAACAATGTCATCAATCAGCCCACTAACACGCCTACATTTAAAAAGTAGTGCTTTGCGAGTCTATTAGTTATCAGCGAGTCTTTTGATTGCGAAAATGATTTTCGAAATAAACTCCTCACACCATAGAGCTCGACTCTTTTAGCTGTTTCTCTAAAACTGTGGAAAAGAAATGATCTTCTTTATCTTCTTTTTCTAATTTTCGATTCACAGACGAACGAATGTTTGGCTAAGAACTAAACGCTTTAGTGGAAATCGAACATTAAAGAAACGAATCTTTAATGTTCTATAGTAAGGACACTAGGTTCGACTTAACATAGTTGTAAAAGATTCCATTCGAGCTCTAACACGTTCTCTTGTGCTTGAAAGACAAAAATCTGCGATGATGTTAAATAATGGAGTCGTAATGATAGCTATGCGTAGATGTATTCAATTTTTGCTCCTCAAAAAACTTGATAGGTTTGTTTGGAATATCATTGCATCTCGAAATTGTGAACTTCATTTAGTTCGAGAGGAGCTTGAAATTAGGAAAGCTGGTGTATTATCATTCTGAATACAACCGATTTGCATTTGTCTCACAGGAGTTAGAAAGGAAAGGAAAGGAAAGGAAAGGAAAGGAAAGGAAAGGATAAGGAATTTCATCAAAGAGATAATTAAACGAAGGGGTCATGCGGTCTTGTGAATTATTTTTTTTAACGTGCTATATGAACCCTTAAATGTCTAAGAACAACAGAGGAATCTTTTTTCACGCGATAGATGCGTTCATTAAAAGCCGTGCAAAAAAAGTAACAGCGTTATCAGATGTTTATAAATTCATATTTATTGCAAAAGGGGGATTAAAATTAGTGTACATTGAAAATTCAGTCCATAGGTACATACAACATATAAAGAGTGGAATTGAAATTGGGAATAAAAATCAATTCCCCTCTAGTCATCGCTACTTGACGACAAGCGTGCACGTATACTACGAACTGAATCAAAAAGGCTACCAGTAGACATGCCTTGTAAGTCTAGCAAAACAGTCGCGTTCGATTCAAATAAAGAATGTTGTTCGTTATAAAAGGCCAAGTAGTAGTAGGACAAGTCATTCACACATGTGGTGGCATAAGCCGACTGACTGCTGATCGCAATATTGTCGAATAGGTATTTTGTTGCTTTCAAAATTAGAATTAACAGGATTTTGTTTTTTTTCGATTTCGCGCTAAATCAAAAGGTTTGTGTAAAGACGCATATTTGCTCTCATTGGTGATATCGTGCAAAAAAAGGACAGTGTAACAAAGAGTTGGGTGTGTAGGCAAAAAGTCTTACGTGGAATAGGATTCTTTATGTAATTCAAAAATTCATTGGGTTCTCTTTCGTATTTCAATGGAGGGGCTTTCAATTTCATGCATAGTAACATTTTCTAGTGTAACGCATAGAGTTTTTCTGGTTACTTGATTTTAATTTTGATTTTTTTTTGACAGATTTAAAAAAAAAAATGTCTTGTATCTAAAATTGAGTTCATTTTTTGAAACGCTATTGTCGCGAAAAATTTGAATAATCTTTTAATTCTTCTTTCCGATGGATAATTGAGAAGTAATTCGAAGTATGCCAAGCCAAAGGAAGGAAAATAGTACAGGTAACCCTCTTATAATGCGGTACTTCTATAATGCGGTTCGCAAAATGCGAATTTGCGAAGAATTGCGAGGAATTTTTAAAATAATATTCTAAAAAACTTTACAAGGCATTTTTTTTTCAAACATTTACACACACGTTTTTTTTTTAAAAAAGCAATCGAAGGAAGAGGAAAATTATTGCAACTGATTTATGTCATTCTAATATTCAAGTTGCATTTTTACCACCTAACACTACATCACTATTACAACCTTTAGATCAAATAGTGATATCAACTTCTAAAGCATACTACATACGCAAATCCTTCGAGCTAATATTAGAGAAGATGGAATCATCAAATATAAGGGTCAAGGAAGTCTGGAAACAGTTCTCAACTTTAAATTGTGTTGAAATCGTTGGGACGTCACTTACAGAAATTTGTCAATCAACACTGAGAGCTTGCTGGAAAGCACTATTGCCGCAGGCAGCAGTTCAGGAAACTGTTGCTAATCCAGTAGAGGATGAATATAGAAACGTAGTGAGACTGGCGAACACAATAAGAGATGATGGATTTGACGAAGTCACTGTGGATGATATTCGGGAATTAGTTACGGACGACGACATAAATGAAGCAGATTTAGTGGCAATGATAAATGAAGCATTATCGATTGAAGATAGCTGTGACGATCTTTCCAATGCCAAAATTGAAAACTTTTCGCAAAAAAATGTGGAGAAAATTTTAAATCAGGTGAAGGAGTTGGAAGAGTATGCTTTGGAAAACGATCATCTAAGGGATAGAGCAGAAGTGTTCAAAAGAAATCTTACAAATAATTTATCCGCCTACCAGGAAATCTATGAAAGTTTACGAAATAAGGGAAAACAAACTTCAATAAAAGATTTTTTTAAAACCAGTAATCACCGAAAACGATCAGTCTGATAGTGGATCAAGCTCGGAATTTGAATTAGGACGGATATGAGCAAAAGGGAGATTTGTAGAAGGTTGTGATTTGAATTTTGGTTTAATTTAATGTTAAGTAGATTTGAAATTCCGTTTTTGTTTGTTTTTCCAGATTGTATTTTATTTTGCCCTATGTAAATAAATGAATTGGTATTAATTTATGTTATGATGAAGTGGATAAATAGAAAAATATCTCAAATAAAAACTATTTTTTTTCGATTAGGAACGTATCCCCCCTTTTTGCACTGGATCTAAGTCTCCTACCACGCGATTTCCTATAACGCGGAATTTTTCAGGAACCTATTGACCGCGTTGTAGGGGGGTTACCTGTACTTTAGCGAGAGCCATTGTGATGCTGTTTGGCAGTTAAAACATTATAAAGCCAATGGAAAAGCTATAAATTGATTGCTCGGCTCCACTTAAAGAAATTTAAGGAGGCCTAACCATTCTTTTCGTCTTATATCATGTTTCACATAATGTTTATTGTCACAGTAAACGAGTAAATTTCGTAGGGATATTTCTTTTTCATTTATACCCAAAATTATTGGGCTTTTCTCTTTCGAGTCTGCGTGCACGGCGCAATAGTAATATTTTGAAATTTTCTTTCTCTTTCCTTGTTGTGAAAACTTAATCATTATTTTCTTAGTTTTACTTATATTGTTAGTCATGCAAACATTTGTCATTTGTTATTCTTGAGAAATCGTTGTTCCAACAATGGCTCAGATTTTATTAGAATGTTAGTCAAGCTTTAGTTGTTAAATGTTAATGTTAAATATTTTTCAATGTGAGATGACTCAACTGCATTTGAAGTTGTCATCTTCTATTGTTCTTAAAAAAAAAAAAAGACGATCTTCTAACGGTGACTATAGTGTTGAACTGTAATCACATCCATAAACCACATAATAAAATATTTTTATCATGATTGGAATTGTGGATCGCATATCTTATGTAAATTAAATAGTCTTTACGTTTTATGTTTTCGATGCCGGAACTTATTAATGATCTTATTATCAGACATAAAGTTTTATGTATTTTTGTATTCGCAAAGAAAGGGGCTTTTATTTACTTTGTTGATCGCTTTAGCATTGCGAGAAACTAATTATGAAATTGGCAGAGCTTGGGTGTTGGAAGTTTTCATCCATGCCCCGTAAGGATTTTGCATAGGATAAATATTCTCTGAGAAGCTCCGTTAATGATATAAAGATTATTTCAAAGGATGCCTGTGAAATTCACTTGATTCAGTTTTTGGCCCTTCAAACCAAAAGTTCAAACAATGATGAAAGAATGTTCATGTTGATTGATCATATTTGGTTTAATAAAGTCCATATAAAATGAAAAGAATGAAGAAATAAAAAAGCGCTACGAAATTTTTCCTTGGCTCATCTTCATACCCCGCGAATAGAGTGTATTCCAAATAAGTGAGAAAATTATATTCGGTCGTGAATAAATCTTTCATATCCATCACTGTTATCCTAAAAGAGCTTAAAAGCTCAATGGACGGACGTACTTAGTTGCATTACCAATTTGAAACTTGCCAAGAATTTATGTACTTTAAGGAGTTTTCGAAGTATGCTTCTCTTTATAAAGGTACTCAAAAAGACAATTCAGTTCCGATACACTATAATATTGGATAGCCGTTGTTAATATTCCTCCTTTTTGTACAGGTACTACAGCTTGGCCCTTAGAATATACATTAAACTCTTCATAAGTTTATCTAGTGTACTTTGTGAGTAACGGGCAGTGCAAGCGTTTTGACAAAATGAATATACCTTTCATCGTTCGATAATGGGGTAAAATTAAAAAAAGGAACACGAACTTTTTCTGGACCTGAAGTTTATTTAAAAAGAAGCCACTGCTACGAACTTTTTCCTTGGCACATCTTTATACTCAGTAAATAGACTTTATTCCAAAAAAGAAGAAAACGAAACTCACAAGCATTTCTTTTGTGGATCTTCTCTACTCAATAACAGGAATGTTAGTCCAAACTATAAGAGGCGTCGAATTTTTCCGGAATTTATTTAAAAAGGAAAAGAAACGCAACCTAAAAGTTAAATACCATTTATTTCTTTTTAAGTAAGTGAATGTATCTGAACATCAAGTATATGACAAAATTAATTAAATGACAAACGATGCCTAACCAGAGGATTTCGAAAAAGTGAAAAGTCAATGTGCGATAACGTTCTCTCTCCTCCTCATAGCTTTCCATAGAAGTGGGTGAGAAAAAACAAGCTACAACACAAACGGTAACAGATATTTGAGATATCCATATATAAGTTCTGGACGTTAGTCGCAAACCTTCATATAGGACGGGCCCTAGAAACGGTTGAAACAGGTACCAGTTCTTGTAGATCAACGCCAAATTGGCGTAATATCTTTGCCGCCATGTTCGATCATCTGCTGCCGGATCAATTTCCACTGCACGTTGTGATATCCACCGATCCACTAAATACACTTGTTTTTCTCGGGTAATGAAGTTCTCCATGACAACTTTCTTACAATACCAAGTAGGAAATCTGCCAGACTGATCTTGACTTATAACAAGTTTAGCTGGAAATTTAATATATGCACTAGACATGTAGACTTTTGTAACAGTATTCTGCCTTAGTAAGGGTTTGACAGGATTTTGGTATATGGTAACTGTATAAGGGGGGCATTGCGATAGGAATCTTAAGGTAACATTGGCGGTTGAGCTTGAGTTCATATGACCTCCCGTGAAAATCGAAACTTGTATATCGTAATGTTTATTGTGGATGCTGGTGATTAGTATCTGCTTGTGCCTTTTAGACCGGAAGGTGGAGTATAGAAGGATGAGCGCATAAAACCCTAATAAAAGCATATAGAAACCTAGAATAAACCAATTAAAACCTAAGCGCTCCAAAAGCATATTATCGTCAAGATCTTCATTAGCGACTGTTGAATACGATTTGCCTGCGAATATTGACAAATGATAGCAATGACAGACGATTTCCTCTTGACTGGCAGGTATTGTTTTGCATGGTCCAGTCGACCATTGAGGATCTGTTTGTTCAAAATCCCACGTTAAGCATTGCTGCACTCGCGTAATAAATGAAAAATTTGACTTTTCCTTTATGTCATTAACGGCTCGGACGGCTAAATATATAGATCGTATGTCATCCCACGGATTGTCAATAAAAACATTTTGATTTCCGTTTACATTATCAGCGCTAATAATATTTTTGGTATTCAGAAGTTCATAGCTCCGGGGAGGTTTGTCCACTTTTAAGCCAAACATCAAGTCAGTGCTGGCGTTTAAAAATGTAACGATCAGAACCGAATGCCCCGGTACTTCGACGGTGAATAGGGGCATGTGCAAATAATTTTTAACGTGACCGGTAATGGTGTTTGCTTCTTGTTTGACATCCGATATATTTAACTTTATTTTAAGTTCTAAGGGATTATCCAATGCCACCACTTTCTTTAAATTACTTTCTTTGCCGAAAACTGAGAAATGTATAATGTGCGAGTCAATGCCATAGTTATCGGGAAACCACCAGAAGGGATTTCGTTTTAGAAGGCCCACTTGCAGAACGGCTTTTTCGCCTTTAAACTCATTTGCTAGATCTTTCAAAGTCTCATTGCTTATCTTTAGATATACGGTATCCTCCTTAATCTCAATTTGATTACCTTTGATTAAGTCAATAGCTTCGGTTTGAAATTTTAGTGAACCAAAATCGACCGTAAAAGGGGTTTCAGCCGGTTCATGCATATTTACCGCTGCCAGACCTATACATTTGACGCTTTTGAATAACTCTTCTGCTGAGCGTAACCAGTTTTCTATTCTTGCTAGAGCTTTAACATCGAAGTCTGGGAATTCTTCATAATCCTCAGCCAAAGGATCATCACTCGTCACACTTTTAAATTGTAATACCTGAACTTTAGGTATGCTTTCCCATGCTTGTGAAAAATCATCTAAAAGATTTATAAGCTCTTTTGAAGCTTTCTGGTAGGAAGTCTCCGAAAGTTCCTTGATTTCTTGATCTTTAAAAACGTTATCGAAACCTTGGTATAATTTTTGCAAATATTTTGAAAACACCAGAGATTTTTCATTGTCTAAAGGTTTCAAATTTTGACTTAAATCTTTGACTATGGTTATCATTTGTTCGACGCGCAATAGGTTATGCAAGTCCACATTGACCATTTCTTCAATCATCATATCAGCTATTCTTGTCCCTGCTTCGTTTAGACTTGCGGTCAGTGTTTTGATTAAGACTAAGGCAGTTGATATATTATTATTTTTGAAGAGCTTCCATAATGTTCTCTGCTTGGGGGATAAATATGCGTTGACATCGGACAACGGTTGTACAGTGACTTCCAGTTTGGCCTCGCTACAAGCTTCAAATTGGTCGCAAACAATAATAATAATGGTGTCAGTTGGCGGCAAGCGAACTCGCGTCTTTGGATCGTTAGTACGGTCCAAAGAATAATTACCGGCCATAAATTGATAATTTAAGGGACCGTCGGGATCATTATAATTTTCACAACCTATTTCGAAATCAGTTTCGAAAGCTATACCATCTATCGGTTTTATGGTGCATTTACCATTTTTCGGTCGCTCATTCTGCATCATCTTTAAATTGCCTCTGCCGTGTATATCATTGCAAACGACATCTACGACAAATTGTAGTTTAGTGTCTTCTGCTGTTGGCGTGTAAATTAAACGCTCCTCCTTCTCTTCATCTAACAACTTATCGTTAAGAAACCACTCATATGAGCTAGACACACACTGTCTACATCGTACGCACTGAGCGCGAAGATGTATGAAACGATCAATTACGTATTGATTACGTGCGCAGTTCCGTATACATTCAATGTCTATGAAGAGTTGTTCAGCTTCCACTATAGTAACTCTCTGCTGAACTGTATGAGTCTCGCCAACGTTCACTTTGGAATTGACTTCAAGATGAAAAGTGTAGCTTTTCCTTACTTGTAACGCAGAAGCTGTAACTAGTAATTGCATATCTGAAGAAATTAAGGAAGAAAAAGTCGGTGAAATTGATGAAAGCTAAAGATGAAAACTCTAATAAATACCTGAGCCCATATCTATCGCACATTCTTCATTATGCGTATCATGATCGTCTGGAGTGCAACTCCACCTATAAAACATGTCCTCAGATGCCTCTGGCGCCAAAGCGAAATCGCGACTCTTCGATCCATCCAAAAGGAACTTTTGCTGCGCACCCACCTCGCGCTCTTCCCCACCAGCTATTCGGGCAAAAACCGGTTTTGTTGACACTATTATGAAACACTAATTTCGCATTCAAGTAAGTTAACTGTAATTAATTGCTTCCAAATTTTTAGTAATTACTCGTTCTTGTGCGACTGCTTTGAACTTTTTTAACTTTTCGGTAATTAAGACTTGAATTCTATAGGAAGCCATAACCTCGCCACGATAATGAAACCACAAACGATATGGAGATACCTTAAGGAGAGGCTGTTCTGTATTACCAAAATCGTACAATTCCCGTACGCCAATGCTGTTATAAATTGACCATGAATAAATTAAAGTGGAGTCCGTGTAGCAGCGCTTCTTGATTACAGCCTCGAAATTATTGAAACGATCTATGTCGACGTCAAGGGGTTCTAACGGATTCGAGCCATGCAAAAATTCCAATCGTGGAGTGCAACCAATCTTGGCCGGTTTTATTACATACAATGAGTACTCATTGCGGAAGAAATTATTTTGGCCCGTGTCACTATCATAAATCTGTAGAATTATTCTGATTCGGCCTTCGGTCCAAAAGCTTTGATGAAACTTTTTGTAATAACCTTCTGTGTAAGGCAATTTATCAGAATATTTTAGACGAAGTTCCTCTACCACGCTTCTCAAGTCTGCCGATTGATTCCATTGGCTTTGACCGCCATTGCCACTTATCTCAGTTTCCAACAAACCGATAGCATAATTTTCAGATATTAGCTCTAAAGAAAAACTCCTTTCTCCTAATGTTTCAGTCGTTATTAGAAAATCGTGCGTTTCACCAAAGGTAGCGTAATGATTAAAGTGCAATAGCATCGATGTGAAAACCATTTCGAAATTACATTTAAGGCCACCGAATCCACCACTACATTTGCATAGAAATTGTCCAAAGAAATTTATACAATTTCCATTATTTGCACAAGGATTGGGTTGACAACGATCTACCATTTCGTCGCATGTATTTCCCGTGAAGTAATCATTGCACTTGCAAGTCTTCCCACCACCTTCGTCACTGCATTCGCCTTCATTGTTGCAAAAGCTACAATAACTGTGTAACTGTGCGTATGCGGAAGTAATTATAAGCAGGAAGAGAATTTTCCACATTTTTTAAAAATTCATATTTTTCCAAACTTCAAAATTGAAAATTAATTACGTACTGTAGCGTGACAAACATGTTCAGTAGAATATTAAGTAAATTAATTTGATTGCTTGATTTCGCCGCAAATAGCGAACCTCTTGTCCGCGTGACTGCTCAGTTACCCTTTAGTCCAGAGGGTAAGGGATATACAACAGATCAAGGAAAAAGTCTGTACCGCTTTCACTAACAAATGGCTTTAGAATAACGTAACTTAGATAATACTAACATTACCGATCCATCACGTAGTTGATGTGAAAGCTGACACCCCATGCAGGCAATCATTATTATTATTATAAATTTAGCCAGAGATTAAGTTCTAAGACTGAGGTCTTAAAGCAGTAGCATCTAAGGCTTTCGGCTTTATTAAGAACTCGACCATCTTTGAGATTTGACCCCAAGCAGGTAATTAAAATAAAAATATGCTTTAAAAAGGCAGCAAAATTTCGAATTAATTCGCTCTACTTTACAAAATGATTCTGACAAAGACGATAATGTTCCGCAGGTTTGCGAAAAAATTGTGGTGTTCGTGGTAGAGATTTATCAGTAGCGTGTAAATAGTTTTTGCTCCTTTACACACTGAAAATTTCAAAGCTAAAGTTAGTTGATGCAGTCCATGGCATTCTTTGACAAGACCAATTGCGGAACACCAATACTTTTCGCCTTATGCATTGCTACGGGACTTAACAGTGACCCAAAAAGCATTTTAAGCCATTTGCATAAGACTGGATAAAATATGTAAGGGCCCGATTTATCATTTTCAAATCATTGCTGGAACGAAGGGAAATCTGGCCCTATTTCAAGCCCCAGACGGCGAAAAAAGGCATGATCCATCCATTTTGATGTAGATGCACAAACGACGTCAGAGCACATATTGATGGCATGTAAGAAAATGGTTTCTGTTTGGTGAACTTGCAAAAGAATCGTGTATCATAAGCTCCTTGAAATTGATCGAATGATTGATTCCACAATCTATTGTCCAACGATCGTTGGGAGAGCTTGCATTTATCATACACATTGCCAGACGACGCGCATCTCTGATGACAGGACGAAAATCCGGAAAGCTTATCTTGGCAGTTTTAATGAGACCACCGTATACCCTGGACTGTATTCCGGCCAACTACGACTTGTTTCCTTTGTTTCTGCAGTGCTTTTTTAATAGGGCAAAGTTTAGTTTAAAAGTGGCCTATGAAAATCATTTGGATCATTTTTTCGTTAAGCAACCCTAGAAATACTACAATGACGGCATCAACCTTTTACCGGAAAAATTGCAAAAAGATTGCCATTCAACGCGACAACTTTTTGGCTTAGTAATCTCTGCTGCAAGTGCAAGCAAAATACATTTAGATTTTGATGAAAAAGGGTCATGATCTCTCGTCCCTTGTGTGATGGTAGCTCAAATAGTACTTGACTAGACTGGCTTTTTGTTTTTGAACAAAAATAAAAAAAAAAACCAAAGCAGATTAACTTTTGGGTAATTTGAAGAATAAAAAATAAAAAAACGAAAAAATTACTCTGCTTAAGAAAAAAAAAAAAAAAAAAAAAAACAAAGGAATAGAACTCGAACCGCAAAAAAAAGGACACAAATGAAACTCTTCGAAACTGTATCAGCCGTAGTAGTTCAGAAAATTCAAGTGAATATAAATAAAGACGAAGAAAGCGCTAATGGAAAGGAAAACTCGTCATGATTTGTTTAAATTTGAAAAATTCCTTCAAAAATATTGAGTCAACGATCGTTTGTTGTTAATGAAAGCACCTCGAACCATACTTCAGTTAATTGCGGAAAAAAGAAAAAATCTTGGAAGGATTCATTACACTGTGGATCCATAAACATGTACTGTGGAAGGATTCATTATAACTGTGCACATATATCTAAAAACTTGTGCTCGAAACCCTTCTAAAATAAGGAAAACTGAAGATTTAAGAAAATTTAAGAAGCACTATAAGAGTAACAAAGTCCGCGTCATTGCTGGAAATACATTTTTACATATTACTGAAAGACAACAAGTTGATGAATTTTGAGCATCCTGGCTATCATTTCCCTACGAAAAGTATGGAAGAAGATTAAGAAATGCGTGAACTCGTGCACGCGCACAATGGCCATTTGGAAAGGCTCAGCAATCAACCGAGTAGAAATTGTAAATGAACTGATGCCAGGTAAGGCCACTTGCCTTTTCCGCTGACCGAACTCATCAATTGGTTACATTGAGTTCAACAGACTCAACAGAGACGGATAAGATTTCGAGTCTTCAATTTTTCTTCCGAATTTAATTAAATCTGAATTATTAGTTTACCGTATAATTTATGAGCAAAATTGTAATCGGCGGAAGCGCTATTATATTACACAAATTGATCTATTTACTCCTCTGATTATTATTAATTTTCTTATATTTAACATAAAAAACAAAAACACATAATAAATAATTTCTTTTCTTTTTAAGAAAAAGGAAAGAGAAAAAATTAAATTTTTTCGTTACTTTGTTAATAAATATGATGGTTACATACAGTGAGGAGCCAAAGCGAGAACTCGTTTTGGCCTCACGGTTTCTCAGTCTCTGGTGGGAGAGAGAGAGAGAGAGAGAGAGAGAGTGCTAGCTTCAAGAAATGACGTGTAAAAATAAAATAAAGATCCCTAGATATAAATTCCTTGTGTTTTCCGGGGCCGCTGAGCTACCCCAGCCCCAGAGGTTAGGGCCGCAAAGGCCCTCACAATACATATATTTAATTTTTTTTAAAGAAGAAGAAATGTGATTTGTACTGATAAATATGTGATAATATTTCGATACTCTTCAGACTAAGACTGAGCCCTTTTAGCTACGCATATGGGTATTGGAATATAGCTGACCATAGCTAACCAAGAACTTTATCATAGAGGTTATCGAGATGTTCTTTCGCAGTTCATTCGCTGTACCTGATAGGTTTATGTACAGTATACAAATGTTGTTATGATTAAGATTTATGCATAGTATATGAATATGTATCTATGTACATAACGATTGTCTTTATTTGTTTGACCTGTCACTGGATTCTGTTAATGTCATTAATAGCGCTGTCCTACGGATAAGCCGCCAGCATCCTGCCTACCTACACCTTCAATTTTAAACAGACTGTATCTTTAGCTGATAGTTTAATTTTTTCTCTTTCAGTTCAACGATTTCCTTACTGCTTACCTATGGTTCCCCTTACTGTACTTATCCTTGGTATCTTTATCGTTCCATTCATTTGCATTATGCAGAATTACGTATTATTTTGTTTATTTATTTGTTTCTTTTTTTTTTGCGTTTGTTGCTCATTACCCGAAACTTTAATGATTATTTAATTATCTAAGTCTTAAGTACATCGTTTGCTATTTGGAATGTTATCTGTTACATTCCCTCTCTTATCATCTTCACTGAGATATTTGTAGATGCGATAAATTAATAAATAAATAATAGAAAAAAATTATTTTCGAAAAATAATAAAAACCGCAACATCGCAGCCGATCTAACGAGGCGCTATCATTTTAAAACGCTCTGCGAACCGGAAAGAAGAAACATTTTAATTAAGTATGTAAATTAAGTTCAATCAAAGAAGTGGTTACGTACTTCTTTGCGGAATCTCATGTTCGAAAATCCCGTTTCGAGGAAAACGTATTTAAAGTTCCGAGATGTACTGCTATACAATTATGTTCAAACAATTATATTTTTTGACGGCCTAAAGTGTTGCCATGCCCCCAAGTTGACTATTTGACGGATCATTTGAACTAATAAAACAAATTGTTTTTTTTTGAAAAATTTACAGCGGCCCACCTTACATAAGTACATAAGATATGTGCATAATCGTTAGACCTCAACTTAGTTGAACCATTATGGGAAATATTAGAGCATAGGGTGAGGAATAGAATGGCACAACAAATCGTTGGAGTCCCTTGAGCCATTCCACGAATCTATTTCACGCAGAATTGCAGTTGTTCCACCAGCCAATGGTGGTCCAATACTTAATTAATAAATAAATGTTGTATATATGTCACGTGTTCATATCATTTTATTCATCCCCTGTCCACTAAATGAGATTCTCTGGAGCAGGTATTTTGCAACAAAGATTATTCCTAACATCCATTTTATTTAACTTTTTTTCTCATTGCAAGTAGAAGCTCTAAACGAGGATTCCGTTCTAAGCCGCGTGGAGTAAAAAGTCAAAAGTTACGTCGTTCCACGTTCTATCAGATCAATGTCATATCTGCAGCGTATGTGTAGTATTGGGTGCGGACTATAATATTGGTCGAAGAAGGGTCGCATGCAAACGTTTAGTTATATAATACGAATGGAACTCCTTTGACCATTTCTTAAAAAACCCGACGTTGAATCTGGATGAAGTATTGGATCAAGGATACCTTCTCAATCATTAAATCTGATTACTTTTTCTAGCTTTTACTTATCAATATCTAAAAGTAACTCGAAGGCATGCTTAATAACCTCCTCAAATATTATTATTCCGTCACTTTTCCTTTCAGCCAAAAAAGAATTTCTTAAAAAAGCTGGCGTGCCCTTTGAAAAAGATTTAAATGATTTTTTTTTTTGTACCATTCATGTAATAGGCGCGAAAACTATGTGGCCGTTTGTAATGGTGTCCATTGCGTGAAATCTAACAAAAAATTATTAGGAATTTTTATTACCGAACAACAACTAACATCAACTTGCTTACTATGAAGGAAATGCTAATTGTAGACTTTAGTCCAACTTAACACGAAAAAAATTCTCTATATGTATATATATATAAACACACAATACTTGGATTTATTTTCTTATATGCTTTATGCATATATTAAAACGGGGGCCTATTGAAGAAATTCATTTCTTTGCACTCATAATTCTTTTGTGCCCGGAATGGCTAAGCGCAGTTTGGCGGGCCCGCATCCCTTTATTGCAGTAATTCGTTTCTCATGATTTCATTCCACACACGTTTTCTCATTTCGACTTTCCAAGGCACTAGTTGGATGTATTATTGTTCAGAACGTACGCACGGCCGCTTTCAGCATCTAGTGTGGGAAGGAAGATGTCTAGCATTAAGCATTAAGCATTTTTCACAATTTTTATCTAGTTTTGAATGCATCACAACGAGTTGTGTATTTGTTGATTGTAGAATTATTGCAGCCTGTTGAGGTTGTGTTTAGTTTGCATATACTCTGTCTTAAATGATATCGTTAAACCTAATTGGTCCTAATTGGACTCAGGTTCAGAACTTGGGAAAGCTATTACAATTAGTCCGCCTGAGTGGCCGAGTAGGCAAAAGTCTCGACTAGCAATTCAATGGTCGTGGGTTCAAATCTCAAGTGCGGTAGAATTTTTAATAATAATAATAATAATAATAATAATAATAATAATAATAATAATAATA
>CCAG010011843.1:0-138730 GCA_001077435.1 Glossina morsitans morsitans | reverse complement strand
AATAATAATAATAATAATAATAATAATAATAATAATAATAATAATAATAACGTTTACTTGGTGTCCTACATACTCGTTCAAATAGTTTGGGAATTTTTTGAAAATGTTCAAAAAATAAGGTGAATTTCTCATTTCAATTCCGCGGAGGTACTTTTTGCTTGTGTTTGCTTGTTTTTGACATTTGTGCGGACTTTGATTTTAGTATACCTTTTTGCTACACAGTTACATGAAAAGTAAGACTTCCGGTTTTTACTTTGTCGACCAAAAAGGTTCCATTAATGAATGGAGTATAAATATTAATATTCTACCGGAGAATCGTTTTGACGATTAGGCTTTTTTGCATATAAGTTTACGAAGGAAGGCTGAGAACGAGCTCAAGGCGAATAGGGTCGTGGACGGCCATCAACCTCCATCAACGAAAGCCGCATCAACAAAACCAAAGAAATCAAAAGTGCTCCAAAATCGAGTCCAGTGACAGTAAGAGACTTTGCCGATCCATTTTAAGAGATCCTTTGTGGCTCAAAAGGGTCAAAGTTTCATTGGTTCAGTATTGGTTCATTGGAAAGTATTCGGCCCATTTCGGAAAACGACTTCTCTGATTATATCGAGAATTGGGAAAAACGTTGCTGTAATTGCACCGCGTCGCACGGGAAGCCCATTAAGGGCGATGGAATAAATAAAGATTTTTCAGTTTATAAACAAATGCATTTCATTTCCTAAACCCTATCGTAAATATTCTAGAAAAAGCTTTCAAGTAATTGGAGCTTATTTGCCTCTAATTGTTTAATGGAGCCAATATCAGTAAGATCAAAGAGCTGCTGTTAGGGTATCATCATTTTACTTTGGAAGAGACGTAGCTTCCAATGTTAACATTTTATTTTGTTTCTTTGGCTCTGCTGATGAAATAATCTCTTGTTACTTGTCAGTCTCTAAGAGAGCTGATCGGAGTATATTCCACCGCAAAATTTTAGGAAATCGTACGATATAAGCAAAATTGATAAATCGCTGAAGGATGAGAAGTAAATTCATTTTGTCAAAATGTTTCCACTTGAGATGCTTTCTGTATGCTTGATCAAGGCTCAATTTTGTGTCAATTTAGTTATGTTTGTTCGTCCGTCTGTACACTTGGTGGTGGTAAAGATTAAAACATCGGCTTCAGTTTTGGCAAGCGGGTTGGCGGTGAAAATGGTTGAAGGATACGGTTGAAAATTAGAGCCCAGTTAGATGCACTTTTTGTAACTTTTCGAAATCGCCGAAGGTTCTTCAATCTTCGCTATGTATGTACTTACTTTAAGGAATCTGGCAATTAACTCTGCATATATTTAAAGAAATATTTCATGTACGCTTTAGAGAGGACAGATAGCATTATTATGCCGACGTGGTGGGTGATATTTTGTCGTAAACCGGCCCGTTACTCTCTTGCGTGTTTGAGCTTCCAGTTCTAAACGATTGTTTTCAATATAGAAAAAAAAAAAAAAAAAGAATAATAATAATAATAATAATACACTAAAAAAAGTGTGTATTATCTGCAGATGTGCAATGAAGGCACGTTTTAATTGAATAATAATAACAATAATAATGCGCAGGCGAACAATTGCAAGACTTTGTCCAAATGCCAGTATGCTCCTATGTATCTGTTGGAATTATAAAAGATACTCTTCGCTAAATTTCATGACAAAAACCCGCACACACACACACACACACACACGCATACACATATGCACATACATACATATGGAGAGTTGTATAATTAAAGCGGTAAATAAAATAGAGGAAGACATGTGAAGAAAAAAAAAAACGAAACTGAAAAGTTTATCCAAAACCAAGATCAATTCTGTTGAGTTATTTTCAAAATTGAAGAACAGTTCTAATTGAGCATCGGTGACAAACGGAATCTTTCATTAAGAGCAGAACCTCGAATAATTTTTGCGATCGTTACATTACATTTAATTAAAAGATAAACCAAAAAAAAAAAAAAAAAACAAATTCAAGTTCGCTTGGGTGCAAAGTTTAAGAAAAATGTTTTCATTATCTTTAAAAATTACTGCAATTTTTATTTCTCTGCTTAATACTTGCAAAGGTGTAAATGTCATTAATTTTGAATTTACTGAGGATTTTAAGGGTCGTGATTTTCACAGTGTACCCACCACCGTGAAAACGTATGAGAACGATACCGTTTTACTACCATGCGATTATAAGTGTAAGTTGGAATATTTGTTGCCTTACAACATAATCAATTGTACTTGTTGTTGTACACGTAACTGCAAGGAGTGGATTGCATGATGGTTTACATAATTTTACTGTTTGTTGACGGTATCGTCGACATTGATATCAAATTGAGTTTTTTGATATCAATACGATACGAACGCATGACGTCCTTGCAGATTTTCGCCTTCCAGAGCAAAATTTTATTATTATGCTTACAATAAAATAGGCAAGGAAATCCTAGGCGCGGTTTGTAGTCCTTTTTGAATACCACCGTTTCTACACGTATATAGGACATCCCGTTAGTGACTGATCCAATATTTACATAAAGCAAAAAAAAAAAAAACACCTGCATCGGAAGCTCATAAAGCGTAAACACTACATTTTAGACCTGAGATTACGAAACAAAGTATCCCCGCTATCGTCGTCTTTTAAAACGAAAGCTGAAGATTACAACATTTTCTTGGTATTTCTTGATTGTTAATTTGCCCCTATAGACTGATGCGTGTTCATTAGGTTTATCTTTCCATATTGAAGCAATCAGCAATAGAAGAACCCGTAAGGTATATGTATTCATGAGCAGCTCAAGTTTCGAAGTCGATTAGATTTTGTTCGTTTTTTCGGCTATCCCCACATCCGTCAGTTTGTTTATTTGTTAATCCGCTTAATCGTCGCTCTGCTCGACCTTCAGTTCGTTCGCTCATTTATGCGTCTGTCCACCCGCCTTTCTGTCAGTCTATCTGCCTGCTTGACCCTCTGCGTGTTCGTAAACTTATGCATCCATTGACTTGTTTGTCGGTATATTCGTGTACCGGTCTCTTTCTTTCTCCGTCTGGCATCTGCTATTGAAAAGTTTGCAACTGGAAGAATTTTAAATAAGAAACTAAAAGTTGTAACATTATTCACTGATTCAAATTGGAATTTAAATTGGATTCATCTACAATAAATGAAATTGTGCAAATTGGAATTTTTTTACGCAGTTTATTTGATAAAGCAGCCCAAAAGTAGTTCTGATGATGCCTTCTCAACTAACATGGGTCGTCAAAATTGTTATATAATTACCTCAAAGCGAGTATTTATTTTTACATCCAACACACAAGAATGGATTATCAAAGAATTCCATGAGATATATTATCTTCGTCAGTTTAAGACACAGAGTAGATTTGGTTAGTAGCATCTACCAGGTGGTTAAAGTAGATCTTTACAACTCACATGCAAATCATCTGCCATTTTTATATTCTACGCCACTTCTGGGACGCGATTTAACACTCGGATGGACCTAACGCAGCCATGGCCTTTTATTAAACCGATCGACCGAACCGGGATCATTTTCTGAATCGTTTTCAGTTTGTCTGTCCGTCTGTCCAAATATATTTTGTGTTCAATACACAACTCGTAACGTTTGAAATATTTTAACGAAATTTGGCACATGATCTTGAGTCGCCTTATTTTCGTCCGTTTACCGTTACCGTATCACGTTCCATTAAAAAGAAGTTATGGTATAGAGGATTTACAATTTTCAAAATTTCACGGCACAAATCGTTGAGTGAAAAGTTTTCATCGTATGGATTAAATTGTTTAACCCCTTCTCCCATAATTGTTTTTATGAAAAACAAGCCTTTGTACGAACAAATAATTTTGGCTACAAATTGTAACGAAACTTGATCCCTACCAGCAATTTGACATGAAAAATAAATACCACAAATTTTGACCATGTAGGTTTATTTTTTGGACCCCATTCAATGGTTCTTATTAAAAATAATTTAGAAGGGAAATAAATGCATCATTAATTAGCTCTTTAAAAACCAAATTTATTTTGCCAAATTTCAGTCAGTTCAGTTCGTCCATTCACATGTTGTGTTCCTTCCTATACAAGGCCTCTCGGAAAAAGTATACCTATATTTGCAACGTGTAGTTGATCATCAAAACAAATTAGATAAAGTGGTGGGTGGACCTGGCCTAAAATTGGATAAGAAGGCGAAATTTTTCCCATCGAAATGACTTTTCTTGAAGGTATTGATACATTCGCCCCAGAGCGCGAATATCAATTTCTTGCTTATTTTCTTTTTTTGCTACGCAATTTTTTGAGGTTTCATTTATTAATCGAGCGATATTCTAACCTATGCCTTGAGCTATAAGGCCGTTAAAACAATATTTTTATATTTTTTTAGTGTGAACTGGTGTTCACCCAGTTATCTTTTGATGTCTAAATAGGAAATCTGGCGCGTGGAACTAAATTAAAAGAATAAGAAGCTCAAGAGAGTTATTCGAAATTATGACGAAAACCTTTTCTTATCATCATTTTACGTTCAAAGTACTTTAACAGCCCGTGCATTCACTGTTTTTTGAACATTCAATAAGTCGTTCAAAATTATAACACTGCGGACTCGCTTGAAAACTGCTCGTTTAATGATTAACGAATTCGTAGCATATTCGGCGCATATACAATTTGTTTTACATATTGTACTTAGCTTTTGCTGGAGCCTGTTTTTGTGCTTTTTGTAAAAAAGGAAGATTTGACTTAATTTGGGATTACTTGAGTGCCTTCCTGTGGCATTAATTTATTTGTCAAAGGTTTCAGTAAGAAAAGTTGCGATTGTTTAACCTACACCCTGTAAAGCTAAAAATATTTATAAAGTCAAATACATGATCTTTATATGCAATTTCATTATCATTTCCGCCATTATATTTTCCTCAAATAGTGACAAAAAAGAAAAAGTGTGATGAGTGCTTTTTGTGGCCTTTAGGAAATGTATGACACCAGGTGTGTCAAAAGGATACGCAATACCCAGAAGGACTTGCAATAGACCCGATTTTTGTTATATCAGTTCAAAATAATTCTGTCCGTCTGTCCATCTTGGTTTCTTGTGCTCAACCAACAGTTCGCAATTTTTGGAGATATTTTGAAGAGGTTTGACATATTGACATGTTTTGGCTCAAGGACGAACACTACCGAAAATAGTTCGGATCGCATCACGTTTTCGATCGCTACTTATATAATACCTTATTTTGAAAATCGTTACATAAATAATTGTTAATTAAGGGAGTGTTTTCTTCTTCTAATATATAAGCAAACCTATTACGGTTGCTTACATATTAAAACCTAATCCAAAAGTTGGCGAATCTCTTGGATAAATAATAAACTAAATCGGTTTTCTCACCGAAGGAAGTAATTTAACAAATATTTTAAACGTAAAAGTATTTCACTTGAAAACTTCTAGTCGCCTATGGTTCTGTACGTTGGCTCAAAGATGATTTATTAATTGTGGATGCACCGCATTCTGAAGAAGTCTCATTGAAACGCTATCGTTTATTGGTGAACGGTAGTTTAGTAGTAATGGATGTGCAACGGGAAGATACGGGGAAATATTATTGCGAAATTCTTAGCACTACTGTTAAAGCGGTGCAAATTCATGCCATCGAAGTGCAGTATCCTCCGCGCATATTTGCTTCGCCTAGCGGTTTCATAGAGCTACCGGTGGGTGCTTTGTTGGAGATTATATGTGAGACGGACGGTGTACCGCAACCGGCTATTACTTGGACGCACAACAATGCAACGATAATTGATTATTTAGTGGGCAATCGCCAAAGTCATATAGTGGAGATAAAGACGAGAAACATGTCTGGTATCATTGAATGCATAGCTAATAATGGTGTGGGCCGACCGGCTGCCGACGGGGTTGAATTATCCGTTCTATGTGAGTACAAGCAAAAAAGGAAATAAAAAACTTTTCAGTTTTAGTTACTAATTAATGCTTTTGCTAATGCATTTTTTTAACGGTTCCTGACAACAGTTGCTCCTGAAATACGAGCATCTCAAAAGGTCATCTACTCAAAGATAGGAGCACGTGTCGCTTTGCAATGTTTCGTAGAGTCAGCACCAATAGCGAAAATTCGTTGGTTACACGATGGTCGAGTTATTAGTCCAACACGTTATATTCGTCAAGATGTAGAGATGCCCACGAACTCATCAGCACCTCGTTATTATGCTGATATGAAACATGTGCTAATCATTAAGAATGTACGCGACTCTGATATGGGTATGTATGAGTGTCGGGCAGAGAACACAATTGGCGTACGTAGCGCTTACATGGAATTGACTTTTCGTCCGATGCCTTGCACATTCAAGATCAGTCCTGACATGCAGAGCCCCACCTCACATTTGCTCGTTTGGCAAACGGAGAGTTTTTCACCCGTAATTGAGTTTAAGCTAAAATTCAGACAAATACCATCTGGTAAGTTGAATAAACTCGCAATACGTTCTTATTACACACATGCGATTGTGTAACGTTGACTGTGTTTAATTGGAAAACACTTGAAACTAATTGGAAAATTCTTTACATTTTGCTCATACGCTTGCTTGTGCAGAGAGCTCGCTATCTTCGACAACTGTGACAACTAAGCTTGAGTGGACGGAATTGACGATACCAGCAGATATTTCTATAGGTAATTGTTGTTGTTTCTTAATTTTTAATTTCTCCAAATTTGCTTTTTTCCTTTCTTGTTGTTATAAAATTTAAAAAGAGAGTAACGAACTCTTACATTTTTATATAACTGATGTCGAAGAACTGTCGGTACTTCCTTTGCTAGTTCATCGGCGCATTAGTTAGTTAGTGATTGTTATTTATTTGAAATCGTTATCCAATTTTTTAAAAAAGTGACTTTGCTTTTACGAATTCCTGCCACTTTTTGTACACAATTTTCGTATATATATTTTTTGTTTTTTAGGATCCATATACACGACATCGTTCACTTTGTATGGCTTACATCCTGCCAGTATATATCAGGTAGTTGTACTCGCACGGAATCATTACGGTTGGAGTGACAGCAGCAAGATATTGCGTTTCGCCACCGGAGGAGAAGGTCGGTCAATCATGCAATAAAACAATTCATGCGCACATATTCATAGAATTAAAAATTGAAAACATTGTTGTGTGTAAAATTTAATTTTATTCATCTTTTGTTTCGATTTTATCTTTGAACATATTTTAGTTGAATTTCCAAACTACTCAACGGAAGCAGAAACATATGATGCTAACAATAGTAATGATAACGGTGGCGCTAATGGCATCAGTGATACTAATGACGGTCATAGTTATGGCAGCGATAATGATGACGATGATCCCAATGAGAACGCGTTCAATGAAATAACTGATAATTCTATTGTTGCTCAAAATTCTGATGAGTTTAAATTATACAAAACTGTAGTATTCTATACATCCACAGCGAACGCTATATTCAATAACAAATGTAATAATCATTTATTTAATTTATTAATAAATCCTATAAGTGTGTATGTTATAGTTTTCAAGTTTTATTGTTGTTAATGAATACTAAAATAATAAATGAGAACAAAAAAAAAAAAACACATTGGATTTAGTTTTATTACATCACGGATAGGAGATGGTGTGAGATTCAGCGATGAACTTTTTCGTCCCGTTCGAATCCACAGGATTCGCCATTGCCCTCTTAATCTAATTCCGTGGATGATGAATGAGAGCAGACATAATCCATTGAGACGCAAACAGAGGGGTAGTTAGCATAGATTTGGCCATGAGTACAGTAGCTGCAGGAGTTCCTTTAGAAATTCATTGTTTTTGTGCTAGAAATATCTTATAATATCATAATATCATTATGGGACTAAAGGAATCCATGCCTTCGTTCAGATGCTCCAAAGGCATTTACTAAGTCGTCGAAATTCACCAGTTCTTTAAACATTTTTAATGTGATAGATTGGCTGAATCTGTCAACTCCTGCTTTCCTATTTCTATGCATGTATATATATATTTGTATATATATTTTTTGTATTTATTTATTTTCTATATATTTTGTAAATAAATTGGACTTAAAGGAATTTTGTAATATTTTTTATTGTTCTTTTCAGTTGCATTTTTACGTATGGGACCAATTTACCACATTTTCATTTAGGCAATATCTTTTTTTACACGAATTTTTTCGGGAACATGTCCACCGTGTAAAAACAGAATTAGGTGTATATACATTAACATTGCGGCTGAGTTAGAGAGGTCTATGTCCTCATTCAGCTGTTCCAAATTTTGTTATTTTGCCTTGGTAACTTACCCATTATTAATAAATTTTCGACTGTGCTTTTATACTCGTGTACGCACGTCGATCAATAATTTCCTGAAGCGGTAAAGAGATTCCATCTCCAATAACGAAAATCTAAATCTAAATTTTCAGACAACTCCAACCCACGTCAACATTTCCCCTCATTTCGGCTATGTGCTTAGGACTTTTTTAAAAGTCATAGTGCCGCTACATTCGTTATCTTCAGAGCAATAGACAAACTCGAAGTTCCTGTGATTGTTCAACAAACATTGCTTTTTGCTAGGAACAAAAGTCATATCAAGCACAAGATTGGTTTGAGAAGTTTTATGGTAACTCTTTTCCTTCGAAAAAAAGCATTTCTTTGTAGTTTCTTGATTTTAAACGAGAACGTACCGATGATGGTCATCGTATGCTCACAACATTTCGAAGATTACTCTCGATACTCAAAAAGAGTAGTGGCAAGAAATAGCTAACATAAAGATATCAAAAGTTATCCTATTCATTACTGTGTTTGAATATTTGAGCATGAGAAAGCTGTTTTCCAAACAGGTACCATGTCTACTCGCACTGGAACAAAAATGCTTACTGTCACTAATTCTTCTGTCTCACCCATCGTATTGTCCAGCTGTGCTACTCAGCGAGTATCATCCATTTGCGAACTTCAAAAGCATGCTCCAGGTAAAACTGTTTGGATTAAATGATCCCTGGATTCCGGAATGTGAAGCGTGCCTTGGTTGTCTCAACTACAAGCAAGCAATTTGATATGCGGTTGTGATTGAACATTTTATACTCTCCAATTTTCTTGCTGTAATAAAAAAAGTAGGAAAAGTTTATTCGGTTGTATAGTATTGGGTGGACGAGAATTTTTGTAGAATAATTATGTGGAAATTTACATCGTGTATCTGTTGCAGTTTACGAGCAACGAGCAAAAGGCACGGAAAGAAAAGGGTTTCTCATTTATGGTTGAATAGGCGTGTGAGGTTATAGGCATGTTCTTCGATCTGTTTGGCTCAATTTCAAGCTTTTTCGCAAATTCGTAGGCGATATATTCTTTTTTACAAAAGGGAGAATGTGTATACTTTACATACTACACACTTGGACAGATGGACAGATGAACGGACATGCTTACATGCATTCCGAATTTGAAGTTGGCCAAGATTTCGTATACTTTATGTTTTTGAAGCTTACCTTTGATTGATACGCTATAGCGTTGGATAGGCGTGGTTGATTTTTCCCATTTTTGTACAGCAACTACATCATCATATACATTCAAATTTTTGTAGATCTATTTGTTCCAGTTCATGAGTAATAAGCAAAAAACAAATTTTTATTTCCTTAGAAAGCGTATCCTTACGTCGCATTGACCCCTTTCTATTACCAACCTGCGTGCACGAATTTCTAATATTTTTGCTAAATCTGAAATCGATACATTTATTTTGCGGGCCAAGAGAATGTTTACAGCAGATATTACACGAACGGGCAGACGACAGGGACACGCTTAAATCGATTCACAATGTGATGCTGGTCAGGAGTATATACGCTTTCTGGGGTCTTTGAAGCTTATTTCTGCACGTTACAAATGTTTTGACAAATTGAATATACCCGCCACCGTTTGGTGAAGGCTATAAAAATAAAAGAAAAAAAGCAAGTTTCTATACTTTATGGTCCTGTGCGGGCAGGGCTGGATATATCCAGTTTTGTAGAACGGATATTAAAAGTAACCAGCAAAGAAACCCACAAAGCGGAGTTATTCCGAGTTTATGCTGCACTGGAGACATATGAATCCAAGTATTTGGTCTATTTTCGAAATCAAGCTACGAGTAAGAAGTTGCAAGTCTTTTGCCAAGTTTTAAGGCGATGTGTTCAGTTTTTCGATCGGGAGAGTATTTGCTACAAAAATTGCACAGAGGGACAGAACCCACGACCTTTATGGGTTGTCTGAAGCTTATTTCTGAGTGTTGGAAATGTTCTGACAAGCCGAATATACTTTCATTTTTCGGTGCTAGGAATTAAAGCGCATCGCATCGTTCGAAAAGCGTTGAACTGATTGAATTACTGAATATTTTCTGTTTCTTAGCTCGTGTATTTATTGAACAAAGTACCAGATTACATCCGCCTATGAAAGTTGGAAAAGAAGATAATGTATGTTATTTTTGCCCACAAATCAATCAAACCTTATATCTTCAATGAATCTGCTGATATCGTTCTACATTAAACTAAGTACGGTATTTCAAGAGATTCTACACAGGAATATGTCTTGTAGACTGGGAAAAAATGGAGGCAGCACAAAAACTGAATGACTCATTCCCGTCCGAATACATCGGAAAGTAGGGTATGCCGATTACCAATATTCGTCATGATCATTAAAAACCTCTAATTTAATAATAGAGCGTCAGTGCTCCTCAATGTTGGCAACGTGTTGGAGACAAAAGCTTACAAGATTGTATGATACCAATTGTACACACTCGAGTCTTATGTCGTAAATATTAAAGTCTACTTTAAGGACTTCTGTGCCTGAGACAATTGACTAGCGAGCTTGATAATAAGCATTCAGCTAAAATTAACTGCGAGCTAAAGCAAATATCAAAAATTTTCGAATAATCACCTTGCAGTTCTTTGCAACATTTAGCATCCAGTGACTTGAAACTAGGCGTTCTATGCGAATTTGTTCGCTTTCCAACATAATCGAAATTAATAAAATTCGGCCGAAAGAATGAGAGTTTGCTAGACTTGACTTTTCGCACCGCTTCTAATATACGGAAATATTCCTCAGAGCTCGCATGGAGTATATATTTCTTATTGATCAGAGTAATATTGTTGAGTCCTCTAATTCCCTCTTTTCGTTTGTCCGCGAGTCGCTACAACTACACACACAATAGGCAAACCTATGAGAGATATGAAATTTGTTAGGGATGGTTGGAAAGACGGACCATAGAGTACAGCAACGTTTCGAAATTAGCAAAGTATTTTATATTTATGACGTAGGACTACCCCAGGTAGATACCCGAAGTTCGTTCTAAGATGAATGTAATTTTGTTACTTGTTGCTTTTTCATGGTTTTCACTTATCTCAATCTACGCTGCATACATAAGCAACGATTTATCTGTGTACGTTACTTAAGTTAAGTAAAGATTATTTTTTTCTTAATGTAAAGAGGTTTCATTCCTTCGTACTTAACAAGCTGGTGCGTGGGCTTACATAGCTAATGCGTGATTTATGAACCGTTAGTCGCAGCGATCCAATACAACTTAATTTATGCTACTAGGTTTTATGAAATATATTTCAAGAGAATCAGTTAGGTCGTGTACATTGAGTATGTCATTTTTATCACTAGATAGCGTTTTCAATGATATAGGCGGGGCAACGCTATTTAACTATTACATGGTACTAACACGAGCTTAAAAAGGTAAAATTTTAATTTACAGCTTCCATAAAAATGTATATTATATATATATATATATATATAGAAATAGAAATATATATGCATATAATGTGTATTGTATATATACATATTAATGCGACAATCAGTGGTATTTCTAACAAAATTTCGTATATTTTCGTTTCTCCGACTTGCTAAGTTTCTTAGGAAGAAACGGCAACCTTCACTTTCAAGAGTCTTCATCTCAAGGCAACAGCGTGTAGATTGCTTGCTCGTTTCAAGTCTGGAAATTGTAATGAAACACTTGGGTCCGAAGAGCAAATGCAAATTTTGCAGAAAATTGACCGATAACAGCCATGACATTGCTAAGGAATTAAGTATCGATGGGAAGACAGTCGTAAACTACATGCTTCAAGTTGGATACAGAATGTAGCTCAAGTGCAGCTTAAATTGTCGATGAAAATTTTGATTGATCGAATATCTAGCAACGATTTGCTACTGATATGCAAGGAAATCCTCCTATTTCTGAACCAAAAAATTATATATGCTTTCCCAAGTTACATATACATTCAAACATCTTTGTAAACGATTGCCGCTTAGCTAAGATATTCATTCTCTCTCAAGAAGTTAACATCTTAAGGAAAACCTTATTACATATCGGATACGCTTTTGTCTTTACTGACTCGTGCTGTGCCGCTTACACTGTTTTATTTTTATCGTCTTATCAGATAATTAAAGTAAATTTGTGATTCTGTCTTATAATCGTAATGTGAATGCTTTTAGTATTCATTAACGCTTATTACTATGAAAACTAAAAGTATAATAAAATTTATATAAACATTTATTTATTTAAAATATTTCCCATGAATAAAAAAATATGTATCGATGTATCGAAAAGTTTATATTATGTATTATTAGACGATAATATTGCTAATTTCTGATATTAGGGTCGCACAAGTGGATTGCGAATAGCGTAGATTTTATTTAAAAAACAAAGACTTGATTTTACAGAAAATTATTCTGAAAGTTTAAAAGGAATTTAGCAACAAAAACCGGAGTTGTAACATTTCATATTTCACTTTATTCACACCGACGAGTAACAGACAGACAGACAAACATAGGCATAGACATCTTTAAATCCATTACTTTACCCATTCAGACGGAGAATATTTATATTAGATTGGATTAGACTGTGGAGTACGCCGCCTGAGGTCGCATGAAGTCATTTTCAATAAACTTTGTTTTCACAAGCAAAAAATCCCGCTTGTCACTTCACTTGAAAAAAGTTAAGTGCAAAAAAACGTCGTCCGCTCCGGATGGGTGTAGGCGACCCTAACCGCTAGACTATACGCCAGCCACCCTAAAGTTAGGCAATTTCTGTTGCTAAATTAACTTCAAAGTTAACATTTCGGTTGACTTTTAATAAATTCCTGACCTTTCCACATGATCTATACATGGTATTAATCTTGCTTATATTATGTATGGGAGTCTCCACAATAAGACTGGCTACCTCTACTGTTTTCCAGCCTAGCAATTATCGCGAACTTTTTATATACCCTTTTAAGGATTAAGTATGTGATAGTTATGTACTGCAGGTTACATTAATTTGTGGCGGATGTGTGTAATACCCGGAAGGATTTAATCTAGGCTTATGCCAATCGATTCAAAATGTTTCTGTTAAATAAATTAAGCCACTCTTTCTGCCGGTCAGTCTGATGCTAATCCATTGAAATAATTTGGATCAAACGCATCTATTTTTGTATGTTGCCACGGACATTACTTCTGGTGAAAAGTAAGTCCTTTTACGGCAACAGAGTTCGCAGTGAAAAGGAGTGAAGGCTAATAAAATATTTAACAAGAAAATTAAATTTGCTAAATGTAGAACACGTCAGATGACGTTTCAAGCTCGCTCGCTTATAAGGACCCTCATGAAAAGTGTATTAATCAGTTTGTTGTGTTCATTTTTTTACTGTTTTTTTTTTTTGTAGGTTTTGTGAATGTGGAATCACGATTACCGATCTCATATTATAGATTTTTGCTTGTTGTGAAACTTCCGATATGTGACGTCAGTAGGACAAGGAGACAGACGAGTTCGATTCAACATTTGATCGGCCAATTTGCATATATGCTATGAGAATATCTTAATTGCTTTTCCCGATGCCGAACACAGACTTGTGCATTTGTCTCTCTTTCATCTTTCGGTCGATCATAATGCTTAGGATTTTCATGATAAAAGATAAATGTAGTAATTATCACTTCACTTAATGTGCATATATACATAGACATATATATAAAAAGAAAGAAGGAAAGAAAAACAAGCAGAAAATACGGAAAGAAAGATCAGTCACGTTTGTTGTTGCATAGGCGTGTCCTTTGACCAGTTTGGGCCATTTTCGCATTCTGATGTAAATTTGTAGGCGATATCTTCATTTTTGGGATCGAGAGAACACTTATCACAGATACTACAAAGTTGGGCAGTTGGACAGACGGACGGACGAAACTTTAAGGGGTTTTTGAAGCTTAGTTTTGTACGTTATTAAAGTATAGAAAAAAGGTTAAGTTTTGATACACTGTAATGATGGGTAGGCGTGATCGATTTTTCCTATTTTTGTGGGCATCGCCCACAGAATATAGGCTCAAAAATTTTTATCAAGTAATTTGCTGCAGTTTATGAGTACTGAGCGAAAAACTATTTTTTTACTCCCTTTTAAAAAACAGAGGTGTTCCCAGTTTACGTGGTACTGTGGGCGTATCTTTCCATTGATTTAAACCATTTTTAGTACACATCTGCTTGCAAGAACTTCCGATGTTGCTGCCAAATTTGAAGTTAATAGCTCCATTTTTGCGACCAAGAGAACGTGAACGCCCGTGATATAAACGGGCAGACGGACATGCTTAAATCGATTCGGAATTTGATGCTGATCAAGAATATATGTACTTTGTGGGACCTCTGCTTCAGCTTGCTTCCAGGCGTTGCAAACGTTTTCATAAAATGAATACACATTTCATCTTTCGCCGGTGGGTATAAAAAAACCCATTGTAAGAGTTATATGCTCACCTATACAATTGCGTAATGATCGATGATCAATGAAGTCTACCACTGCATTTCAAAGGTGAGGTTACACGCATTGTTATTGAGTCAGGCAAAAATAACAGCCAAACCGGTTGCTTACTTACTTCTTTGAATTGTCAATAGAAAAACGTTGAAATATTTTTTAAATAGATTTTTAATTATAATTATATTTGGTTTAGATTGTATGTATATGTATGTACATGTGTCTGTTTACAGATAATTATGCATAAATTAACTAAACAAAAACAATAGACAAGTTTTCCTTTACACATTAATGAAATCTATGACTAACATATAATAAAATGCTGTAGAAAGATAAGCAGGAAAGAGCTTTCGTCGAGGTAGAGCTACTGGTCGTATTATTTTGGCCACCACCGAAACCGGCAAGCATTACATCGTTCACGCGATCGCTCCAACCATCTGGTAATATATCAAAGTCTAAGACATACAGACATTTCATATATACATATATGTAAACTATTTATGCATAAAGATGATTAGCTTCCTAGGATGATCTTACCTTCGCCGCCTTCAATAACGAATATATACGGCATTGAGAATTTCGACCAACCCGCGGTGTTTCTGGTTTTTATTCGAGTTTGCCATTCGCCAGGTGTAAGTTCCATTTCATGACTGATTTTCCAAATGCCACTATCATGACGTTGTGTATGTAATACCGTTGTAGTGCTCCAAGTGTACGACTTTTAACGTAATTTAAATTGAAATCAATTACTGTTTGCACAATGGAGTAAAACACAAACTTACGCCTTTCAACTTGTAATCTAATACGGCTTCTGACAACGGCTGTAAGCTTCTAACAATCCAATTTAATATAACTTTGTTTCCGAATATTTTAATATCTTCAAATTGTCCTTTCTCCGGTTCCAACATAAGATGTGTTTTCAGTTCACTCGTGCCAAGAGCGTTCTGGAGATTATAGTCCGTAGAAAAAAAAAGAACACAAAAAGTGAAGAGAAAACTTAAAAAGTGTGTATTACTATTCAAGGTCACCTCGGCTTGGCAAATGTATTCGCCTAAATCATTATCCTCTACATCGTTCACTATAAGTGTTGTTCGATTGGAGTGTTTATCCTTTGCATATGAAATCATGTACTTTTCAGAGTAGCTTAGAGAGTGGCCGTTCTTAAGCCACCTAGTAACTGCAATTGGTTCACTTTTATAATCGCAATAAAGTTCAGCGTTACTGCCGATTTGCGTGTTGATATGATGACGATGTGTAGTCACTTTTGGTATGTAATTAACCAAAATATTGAACATGCCATGCTTGGGTTTTTCACTGCCATCATCGTCTAAGCATTGAAAGACCCCAGCGTAATGAGCATCGATGTTACTCAATATCAATGTGCTACGATCGATGTCATTGACAATTTCCTCGGCCGGTTGACCCTGGAATGAAATCAATATTTTTCCTTTTATAATAAAAATCGAAGTCAGTCGCAGATTGTTGTCTTTCTGCCAAGCATTTGACGATTGAATTTGATCAGAGTGATTAAGTGGAAACGATTCTCCCAGATTTATCTCAAGATGCTCTCTAGAAGACCACACTCTGTTGCACATTTTTCCAATACACCCTTGATTGATTATTTTCGAAAATCTGGAAAGTCAAACAATGGGAGATGTCCACACTTAGCACAACCTAACAATTGCCTTCTTTCCCTTTTCACAAATTATTGTGTGTTTATAGAGAGGATGTGCGAATAGGAGACCAGTGCCAAAACTAGAACTACAATATTTCGTATAGGTGAAGATGCATTACTAACAACAAAAAACGAAGGCATTAAATGATGCGATTCGTCGACTAACAACTCGTGACATCGCTAGGAAATTGAATTTCTCGAATTCAACCCCTCATGATCACATAAAGCCTCTTGATCTCTTATTTTGCGAAAAAAACATTAGATGCGAAATGTGTTTCCGAACAACCCAGTAGATAAAAATCTTATAGCATATGATATAGGATCGAACTACATAGTGAATGACTCTGTTCACTCTGCTTTGCAAACAGCTAGTGGTTAATGGAGCCTGAGTTTGTCTTGCGAACAAATATCTTATACCAGCTAACATGTAAAGAATCTTCGTTCGATCTTGTAGATAAAAGTCGTACACAAGGTAAGGTGAGTACTAAAAATTCGTCTTAAGCCTTATGTGTCTTCTTCTTTATTATTATAACAGTTGATTGTAGTTAAATAGTAGCAGATTTAGTTCACTGGTAACATGGTAAACATGGTTTGTAAAACTGCCTACTACTTTAAAAATAGACTAATAGACTACTCCCCATTGCCCAGAATTTCGATGGTCCCTTTAATAGTTATATTAAGTATTTTTTATATCTTATTTAGAACAACCAGAAAGAAAGGTGAAATGGAATTTTGACTAAATGTAGTCAGAATCATTGGTCCGTCCGTGTGCCCGTTGAAATTTGACACAAATATCGCTTCTTCATGTAGACGCTCAATCATTCGCCTTGTTGTATAGATGCCTTTAGGCGTACGTATGTCAGGAGGCATCTTTGCCTGTCAGATCATATTTAATCATGTTCCTTGTCCAGATTCAAGGGGGTCACTATTGCAAAGCAGAATTGTCTACAAGCTGCAAACGAATAAAGATTTAAAATTGAAGGCAAACATTTAGTCAAAAAGATGTGTGCGAAAAGTTTTCCCTCGTAGCAACAGTTACCTTAGCCCTTCATTAACTTAATAGTTTTGCAATTTGTTAAATAATTGTTTTAGGGCGAATAGCATTTTCGTACATTTTACGTGTTACAGCGGAAGTCAGCGCAGGAAATCATTTAAAAGTTTTTTTTTACTTTTTTTAATTTTCGTTGTGAATTTTGTATTTTATATATATATGCGGAGACTATTAACTCTTTTAAGATGATCGAAGATTTGATTGGCAGCATAGTGCATTGGCGATCGACCAAAATCGTTCTTGCTCTTAATGTGGCGAAAAAACTTAAGTACGCTATAGATTTAACAAGAGATGTGTTGCGATGCCTTTTGCTAAGAAGCGTATTTAAATATGTTATAAAGGTTTTACGAACCACGCATTGCTTCGTTATGTCGTAACGAGGGTTCAAGAAAGGCAAACGTTTTAATAATTGTTATCGATAGCCTTTTTATATATATAGCCCGGCACCACTTGTGGTACAAGGTATATTAAGTTAGAGTCGTAATTTGAATTGATCTAAGCCTGTCTGATGTCAATATGATGTCTGTCCATGTAAATTTTTGTTCAAGCTACACGTGGCAATTCTTGAGATATTTTGATGAAATTTGGTAGAGTGACGGGTTTTGACCCGAAGACAAATGGTATTGGAAATGGTTCCACCACTGCCCTCTCTAACGCCCTACTCTGAATAGTCGTTATATGGAAAAAAAAATAATAATTTTCAAAATTTCTTGTTAAAAGTGGCTAAGTAGTAGCATTCCGACATTCTAAAATAGTATGAAAACTTAGGACCGGCTTGGGCAATTTTTAAACCCCTCTCATATAATGAAAACTGAAGTTCATGCGACGAAAAGGTATAATAATCAATGCTTCATGATGAAAACCATAGCATAATCATAATTAACCATAAAAAAAGTAACTGTACCAATTTTGGACCATTTCAGCCTAGTTTTTGGACCATACCCTAATAAGGAGTTCACGAAAATGAATACGTCGTAAAGCAGAAAAGTATAAGTTATAACATATGGTAATGAAAATTGACCCCTAATATTGTAGTAATTTTATACAAAAATGAACTCTATAAAATTTGGACCATCTGCGCCCATTTTTGCGTCCTGCCCTAAGTAAGGATTAAATTTGTGCTATATTAGGTTGCGTTTTGGGCCCGCTTCCCCATATATACACAATTGAAAAATTTGCCTTTATATAGAAACAAGATATAATTTTTGTATTCCTATCCCGGAGTGAGACGAGATGCGTGATCGCATACCTTTGGGCCTTCTTTTCTTAATCTTATTCCTAATGGCAATACGTTTATTTACGCCGTACGAAGGGTCCGTGCCAAGAGGCCGCGGTGAGAACAGAAAAAGATCAGCTAACCGCTGAAAACACAGGGCACGGGACCCAACTCCGTCAGGCAATCACCCGAAAAATAGCGGTATCGCAAGCACTGATTCGTGCAGATTTTGCGAGGAACGGCCGAAACGATTTACCACATTTTGTGTGAATGCGTTTGTATGCGTAGAAACGGATAGCAGGTGATTAGTCGACAGTTTGTGATGCCCTACATAGTATGTATGGTGTTGCGAGCAAAAGAAGGCGGTGGGATTCCCTTAGATTGGAGCAACTTCGAAGGATCGTTTAGGTGGCGGCATTAGTGACCTTCAACGTAATAGTAATAACAATAATAATGCTTTTATCAAATTGGCAGCAATTTGATTGGCAGCAAAGCTTCGATGCGCTTCAGCTGAAATTTCCCAAAAAAATGTTCTTAAAAAAGTGTTTATGGGCAGTCAAGTTAAGATTTCACATGACCTGATTTCACAAAACATGAACTTGTCATCTCTACCTGAGACACCTTACACATTATCACTTTCCCCACTTTATTTCTAACATAAGATGCATGTAATGAAAAGTAAAAACGAACGACAATTGATTGCGTTGTTCAGATACATTGTCAGGTGCAGTAAAATATACAAAACGAATTCAACTATACTTACATTTATAAACCATTTAATGTTGTTTATATCTGAACCGGGAGATTTGCACTTACAAATATGTGACTCGCTTTGTTTGTAGACAACGGTACGATCTAACACCTCCCGACCATCACAGAGTATTGTCAATGTTCGTTCAATTTCTAAAATCACATGCAAACGTATCTTTTGCGGTAACACTTCGCAATAATAATTGCCCGCGTCATCGGTTTGTATATTTTTTAATAGGAGAGAATTATTTCTCAAACCTTCGACCCGATGATTGATAGCATATTGGCCGTTAGTGTAGATTGTATTGTCCTTGTACCAAACAACAGCATTATTCGCTATGCGTAGATGGCAAAGGTGAAAAGAAAACAAGGAAGAAGAAGAAGAAGAAGAAGAAGAAAAATTACATCAGACAATAATGCATGCATTAATTAGGACTTAACTAACACCAGTTAATGCCAGTTGTAGTGAATTGAAAAACTAATGAATAGCAAGCAAACACTTACCGTTCATATTTTTAACATCGCAGTCCATGATAACGTCACGGTTGGCAGAGGCTAATACTTTTGTTTGAGTCTTTTCAAAATACGGCGGATCCTTAACATTCGTTATCAACGGATCTGGATTTTCATTATCCACTTCCCCATAATCATAATCATAATAATCATTATCGTCATTTTCCGGGGCCGCGTCTATGTAAAATAGTTAAAGAAATCCAATCTAAAATTAATATCAATATTCATAATATGCACAAAAGTTGCGAATAAGTGAAGAAGAATGTTTAACACGAACACCATGAGGAATATCGATGAATATTTGAACTTTCTTAGGGGTTTGGGGGGAATTTGGTCCACCGGGCGAACGCTAACGAAAATTGTTCGAATCGGAGAACCTTGTCGACCGCTTGTCGAAAAGCTATTGTAATATTGAAAATTTCGTGACATTCCTGCGGAAACTGAAGCTTTACGCGGCAAAAGGCCCAATTTTTCGTAATTCTGGGTGAAAATTGGTTAATAATAATAATTCGACAGAAACAGTAACCCCCGAACTTATATAACAGTTCTAATGAAAAATGAACCTTTACACGTCGAAAAGGTCGAATTTGCAATATTTGGTAATGAATGTGCAGACGATTTCGATCACATAGGTCCACTTTTAGATCTCACCTTATTTACGGCGCCTCATGGAAAACCAAGTCCTCCAATAACAACAGAGTCTAATTTGTATTGCTTTATGACGGAAAGAACTGAGAAACATTTGTTATTATTATCTAAGACTAAAGTCTTCAAGTATTAGTAACTTTATTAAAAAACTCTCTCACTCTATTGGGGTTCGAAGCCACCGATCATTGAGTTGTTATTCGAGACTCTTTGCCTATTCGGCCACTCAGGCAGATAGATCTGAAAAATGATAAAATCTTTCACAAGCAAATCAAGGTCGGTGTATAGGGACCAACTTAGAAGAAGTTTTGACGATAATCTAACATAAGGACCTTTATGAACAGCACGCCTTTAATCTATAATTTTTGGTCTATTATTACGAAAATGAGTAAGTGATTGTGTGAAGCAGAGTGGTTTAGGGTATCTAATGATCGGCCTTGTTCGACTATAATGTTGTTACTTACTTTTATTTCCTTTCATTGCATTCAACTTCAGCGTTTCATGTATTTTGCACGCATACAAAAAATAAAGACACACAACCACAGATACTAACTTTTCCATCAATTTACTCTTGTTTGAAAAAAGTGCTTTTTTATTTCTATTGTAAATGAGTTATGTCTACAAAAATATATAAATTTTTGAATGGTGTGTGCGAATTTTGATGTATTCTATTAATAAACTATTCTTGTATTTTATTTATAAAATGTTGTTATTTTTGCGATTTAATAAATCGCCAGAAAAGTATATTTATGATCATTTTCAATCTACATTTTATAAGTGACTTATCTACCGTGTCAAGCGAAGGACAGGCGTACCATATATTCATATACAGTCAAAAGAGCAATTGTCGAAAAAAACTTCTTACAAATTTTCGATTATATTGCATATAAATATCGAGTGTACGCTTATTGTTGTCACATTCCAACTGCTGTAAGAACTGAAGGTCACTATTATATGCATTTTTTAGGTGATTAACTTCAAACGAAAGTTAATTCCGTTCCGTTTGAAAACTTAAATTACTTCCTATGAAACTAAACATACTAACAGTGTATTAGAGAAAGAAGAACAAAAAGAATTAATATAATCATGTAATGGAAAAACTTTTCATTCTCTTCCCCTTTATATGTTTGGCTCGCGAATTTTTAAAAAAAATTTTTCAGTAAATCAACTTTCGTTCATTGTTCGTTAGCTGGAAAACATCTTTTCCAGACATTTCGAGCTCGTCAACAAGTGCAAAAAGTAGGATCTGCCTTCATGTCACCCGAGAATGCCTCTGGTTTTGCTTTTTTTTAACACTTCAATATACGCTTAAAAGGTTCCTCGAATGTTATTATTCTAGTACGTTTGGTGGGTGCTACTCCTTAAACAATTTCCAACTCGTTAGCAACTAATGCTAGGCTCACCTAAGACAACTTCTGTTTACGTAAACTTCAATAGAAAGAGAACAGTTTCGATGTTATTTGTCTGTCTTGGCCTGTCATCAGTATCTAAGTAGGCGTGTGTGGGACTAATGACTAACGACCAGGCCTTTGCCTGCAACAATATTTATTTTGTTTTTTTTTTAGTTACTGGACTTCCCCCTGCAAAAAATTGCCTAAAACCTTCTTCGCCTAAATGAATTGAATTTGAAATATAAACATATTCTCAGTAACTCTCTCTCTCTCTTTCTCTCTCTCTCTCTCTCTGTGTTTTCTTGTAGGCTTGGTTTAATCAATGAATTTTAAACGATGCCGACATCCTCTTAACTCGATGGATATGCATACATAATTTAGTCGCTTCTTGCAATGGCTGGTTCCCGCATATAAACTTTTGCGAATTTAATTCAAGTATCTTCGAAATCTGCAAGACCTCACAGAGCCTTCAATATCTTTCATGGGAAAATAACTTCTTCCATTAACTCTAATCTTAAATGTTCATTTTTTTTGTTATAACTAATCAAGTCACGATGTGGCTCTCAGCCACTTATGAGAATTCTGAGAGTAAGTAAAATGTTGTTACATTTGTTTACAGCTTAAATTCGTTCATCGATCCCAGCAAATTATATAGAAGCGTAAAACTTTATACGCAGGCCATAGATGTTTTGGAATGCAGTGCGAAGTGATCACAAAATTTATATTCAAAGTTCAAAAGTAACTGAAAGACACCGCGTAGCAAATTTAAGGTTAATTTGGTTGTCAGCTTCGTCGTATTCTAATGGCCTATCCGTCCCCTTAAATCCGTTGTAATATAGCAGTAGTCTGCCTGTAGGTAAGTCGTCCGTCAGGTGTAGGAAGTCGGACTGCAAATGCAAGTAGTTTGCAGGGACTAATGAGTAACGAGCATGCTTTGACTTCACAATGTTTATTAATTTTGAAAGAGAAAGGAAACTGTAATGAATCCTACAAACAACAAAAGGGAAGAAACTATCAGTTATTTATAAGGAACAACCATATAAAATTGAAAATATAAATAATTGAAGCGAACACAAAGAGAGCGATATTTCTTATTTGCCAACCGAATAAGTTATGTGCATGTTTATTTAACTTTACTAAATTTCTTTATGTATTTACTTGAGTTGTTTTTTTTTGTTGTTGCAAATTTCCCGCCTTAAATTTTTAATTGCATTTTTTCTTATCTCTTAAATGAATTGCTTACAAGTTTAAAAAGTTCAAAGACTGTGTTCAGTTTCATATGAGGTTTGATTGCGCTACTCTTGAGTCTTGCAACAATTAAAAAAAATAAACAAACAGGGAAAGCATGTTCGCTTTTAAACAAAGGTTTCACAACTATTCAGCGTATGTTACAGGGCGGATAACATACAAATTTCATCTCTTTTTATGAGTTTAGCTAAGCACTTATGCGCAAGCATGGCATTGAGAGGTACGAAAAGCGGTGATAGATGGCCTAAGGTCGAACGATTATATTTAACACAATCGAGATAGGAGGAGAGAATGGTCTTGCGGACCATTTCAAGGAGAGAAAATCTACTTCAGTCCTAGTCTTGCGTCATTCGCTCAAATTTGGAACTAAAGTAAAACTAATGCCAAATATTATTATATTTAAATACTTGTAAGATTGAAGTCAGCGTTTCAATTTCACCCGAAGGTAAATCGACTCGAGAATCTCCATACAATAAATGTAATAATCATAGAAAAAAAAATATCATAATATAACAAAGATATCTTATGGATACTTTAGTATACCGAGCGGAAGAAAATTCAGTGTACATCTATCCTTTGATAGTTATATCAGTTAACTGATCGAGACCACTTCTGCGTCCAATATTCTGCTGACTTTAGTAAACATTCGTGCTAAGTCCTACTTTTACTGACATTTATTAGCAACAACTTTTTGCCGATTTTTGGCGCAGTTAGTTAGTTATAGGAAGTAGCAGCCATTTTGTAACTCAAGCTGTGGTCGTCAATGAAAAATAAATATATTGAGAGATTGCAGTTCTGTAACTCGATTTTCACTGCTCTTTCAGCCAAACGTCGCAAACAGATTGAGAGACGAAAGAATTCAAAATTTATTGCATTGCGTGGCTCCAGCGGATATTACAAGTAAAAATAAGTGAAATAACAGTCTACCCTATATTTATCTTAAAGTTGATCCTGGATATCCAGCACCTTAACCCTTACATATAAAAATGTAAATTATTTTCATCATCTGTGGGCATGTCAGCGGACCCCAGGTAGCTACTTTTTTATTTTAGTAAAAGTGGTTAAATTTTTCTTCTTGGGCACGACTATTCATGGATAAGAATCGCGACCTCCTAGTCAATGTTCGCGGGTTCAGATGTCAGTGCCTATTTGGTCGCAGCTGCAGTGAGTACTTGATCGATAAATGCATACCATTTACCGAGTTAACTACACACCCATTAATCTGCGGTTACTCTTTATATCTCTTCTTTTTTTTTTCTTTCTGACAGCCGCTGTGTTATATGTAGAGATCATCCCCTGAGCTATTGGTCCCTTGATGGTTTACGAAAGAGAATATACCAACATGTAGAGCAATTAAGGCTTTTCACGCCATATCTTAGTACCTTAAAAATAATGGAGCTCTGTTTAGATCAACACATCCCCTTAAACTCCCACAAAACGATGTTGTGCCGTTCACCGAAAGTGAGACTATCTCGCATATCTCGCACAATCAGCATATCTTCTATTCGATGGAATAAGTAAATATAAATAATTTTTCGTCGGCTATGATGGATGGATTGGATAAAATGAAAGCCCTGTTATTTAATGAGGAAGTCGTAGCTCGAATATTATATTCTGTTACGTACGATGTGCATTATGTACAATGACTAAAAATGCATGCTTCACGGTCTTGTTGCAGACATGCATATGTGCAAAATACGCCCCTAAATGTTTGCTGAATACTCGCTCTTGCTCTAGAAATTTATTTTAGTTGTCACTGATGCTACTAATTAAGTAAACTTTTTTAAGTTCAAAAAAATCCCTAAAAATATATTTGTTGGTAAAACACGGTTTTATTAAAAAAAGCAAAAAAAAAAAGCGCCGACTATTGATAAACGCAGCATCCATTTTCTTCATCTCTTCGTAGATAAAAATATTTTTTCCAGTTTCTCGTCTTGTCTGTCATCATATAGCATTTCCTAGCAGACTTATAGAGTGTTTGTCCTCTCGAATAAACTAAATCCCTCAGAGTTTTGTTTTTAGAAGAACAGTTTTGACTTAAGCCCGTGTCTTTCAATGCATCTTTGTTCACCAGTGTACTTCCTTAGGCCATTAGCTGACCATTTGATTGAGTTACTAGTGGCTTCGATGAATCTGTAGCGAAACCAGACTAAATTTCAAACGCATAAAATTTTGAAACTTGAAAGAGTTCCGAAACGGTTAAAAGGTCATCACCAAGATTGGCTGCCTCTTTTAAAATATCTTCACAAGTTTCAGTTTTCGTGTATCTCGGTTCTTACGATAGATTTTTTTGCGAACGGTAAACTCCGTTCGAATAAGAAAATCTGCCAGAATTTTGTTACAAAGTTGTGCGTATGACTTTTCTTTCTCTCCTTTCTTTACCTTCTTTTTTTTTTGCTTTGTCCGCGAGAGTGACCGAGTAGGCGAAGCAGGTTAACTAACAATTTAATGGTCATGAGTTCAAATCTCAAGCGCGGTAGAGGCGTCAATAAAGCCGACAGATTTAGTTGCTAGTGCTGTACGACTTTAGTCTCAGAATTTGATTTTCTGGCTAAATTAATAAAAATAAGTTTTTTTTTTTTTTTTTTTGCAGGCTAAAGATTAGCTCAAGTACGTTACACGTCAGGGTTGTTTCATTGTCGCATCGGAGTGCATTATTTTAATGTGTCAAGGGTGCGTTAATGCTTATGTTCGTAATGCGTATGTACTGTGTACGTAATGCTATCTTACAAAACGAAATGTATTCCCGACTTCGTACTTGCTGTACTTGTCGACTATAGAATAAGCGAAAATACTTCGAAAAAAAGCCGTAAATACTCTGAAGTAATAATATTTTTTTTTTATTATAGAAAATATGAATAAAACTTTGGCTAAAGCAGAGTAAACCAAAGTAATTCTGCGCTTTATTGCCAGATTTAATGCTTAATGTCAACCGCGCTGTGATAAGTTCTGGAAATCACACTCAACCACTCTACAAATCATTACTTCCTTACCGTTCAGTCAGTAACGTAATCTCTACCTATGAGCATTTGCTTCTAACGCAGGCTATCAATTTTTAATTTTATTTTTGAACTTAGATTCAAATATTTATTTGTAACCAACAATTATTTTTTTTTTTTTAAAATGATTTTCAAAATTATTTAAAAACAATTGCCTTTTGGTTGTTCCTTTTTTTTTTTCTTTTTTTCGTGATAACTTATTTCTGTATTGTTTGTTGCGCCATAACTCAAAATGTTAAATTAAATAAATTAAATGTAATTATTTGCTTAGAGCAAAAACAATCAATCTTTTTGCTTGATTTTGTTGATCATGTAGACTTTTTGACTGACACATTGCGTTGCTAGCAATTTGTTTAAGCTAAACAAGTGAAGGGTTCTATCAGTTGAAGTTTTCCAAGCACTTTAAAACTTCAAGATTTTTTTGTAATAAAAAAAAAAAGAAGAAGAAATATATTCAAGAAAGATACTTTCTAACATAAACATAAAAAGTATTGATTGAGAAGAGGTCTCATTAGGAGATCTTTCAAATCAAATCTTACGTAGTCCGTGTCAACTTGCCTTAAAATAATTGAGCGGACATTACATTAATGTAAAGCATACAGAAATTTTGATATAATTAATGCCTTGCAAGGCCGGACTCAGCTCGCTTGAGTATGGGCAGATGAACTGACGGGATTATATCTTCTGACATGCGTTTCTAATGAATCTTCTGATATTTTTCTTTATTGAAAGCAGAGAAAAGGTCTTGAAGTAAAAGCAGTTCGTCTGACTGTCACGATGATTACGATGCGTAGAGATTACATCGTCGTTTCGCTTACTAACTTAATGACCTTGCGGACATCTATTACAGATAGCTTAAGTGAGATTTTCAAGAAATATCTGGTTTTTCAAAACATACTGAACGGAATAACTGAATGAATCTGGATATTGGCAGCTTCTGCATAAATCTTTGTTTGGTAGCTCTAACCCGTAGTCGTATCAGCTGAAAGTGCAGTGTTACTGACGATCAACTGATCTAGTGAGATTCATTATCCAACGGAATACTTAGTGCCGCAATCTCATTCGAACGCCGCTGGTGTGCGCAAACTCATATTGAGGTTGTCTACAATCTAGTAAAACGTATAAGCATGGCTTCACTGTCCGCAGAATTCGTTGTCTAAAGATTATTAAAGAAAAGGAGCGATGAACTGAGGCAACTGATAATTAAAATGTGGATCCACTGTGGATTCATCAGCAATTTCCAGATAGATCAATAATTTACGTATATGAAGAATTTTAAAATACTCGTTGCAATGGGATGCGTCAGAGTTGTTGTGCGGGAACGCATTTTGCAAGACATGGATAACGCTTGTATCCTTGAAGGAATTTATGAAAAATATAAAGTAATGCGACTGATTTCGGCCGTTTCAATTGCTTAATCAATGTATCAAGTTGCAGACCGACTTTCCTATACATAGCAGCGATAAGAACCCGACAGAAACCTTTTAAGGACTTATCCCTTTAACTTTTTGTGACATTTATGGCAATAAAATCTATTTTTGGATCTAATCTGTAGCGAAAATAAATGATTGTCCCAAAGGCCTAGAGAGAAGACGGTATAAATATTGATATAAGCCTAACCTAAATATTGGGTTATGGGCATTGAGTAATACCGAACATTTACTTTACTTTGTTCCAAACTGTAGTAGGCGGAGGGCTAAGATTTCCTATCAGAAAACACGCATATTTCGAAAAGCTTTTTTATTCCTCCATACATTCGTAAGCAGTTAACACGTACTATAAAAGTGAAGGTCTTTGGCAACAAAGAAATGACTTTAAGGACTTATCGATTTGAGAAATGTTTCACAAAAATACATATACTATTGCGATCAAATAATAAGGTGAATTTGTTTGTAACCAAAAAATCTTTACTTATTCTGTTAGCCTTCGTAGCACTCAAAAAGTATTCCTTGTTAACAATTTGTCCTGGCGGAAAAACTCATAATACACAACACCGCGTTAACGAAAGAAGAATAGTACCGTAACTTTTTTTTGTGAGCGAATTTTTGGTTTTGCTTCACCTTTTGCGTGATATTCGTTGGATTAGTCGGTTGCTTTGGGCTTATGAGCATGAATCCAACTCTTAACATATATTAACATAAAAGAAAAAAATAAGTTCATCATTTCAAAGTGAGCGCGAGTTTCAACTAAAAAATTTGCTTTATATTTTGCTCGCAGTATTACGCTTCTATTCAATGAGTATTTTTTCATACCTTACAGAAGGCATCACAAACTTAATGTGTGTCCTGGTGTCGAGCAGAAAACCTTGCATGTGTAAGTTTAAATTTTAATGTGTGTACGTGTAGCAAACATGCGTACATTGATAAATTGTCTGAAAATATTGTACATCCCTGTATACGTATACAAACGTATGTAGAACACATTACAATACTTTCACTATGTAATATAGTTTCAAGGTCGTCTGTATGACTATTGTGCCAGAGATGCGACCGACGCCTTTGAAAAGGTTGCCAAAACGTTTTCTTGCCGTCAGCAAACTTATATGGATTTTGTTTATTTTTAAAGAGTAAATATTGGCTGCATGTTCATAATGTCGTTATCATCACCGCGGTAGCAGGAGGATACGCTAGGTTTGCTATTTGTTTTGCCACAACCAATGCAATGTTCATCAAAGACCTATCAACGCGGTAATGATGTCTGCGTAGAAGGGCTTATATTCGCAAAAGTTGAGGAAAAATGTTAAGGCAACATACGCATACCTTTCTGATGCTGCCAAGTTGACGTTGGAAATAAATATCTTGCGTCAAAAAGAATGCTCGCAATAGGAAGAAAACTGAAGCTTACTGCTTAAAAAGGGATTAATCTGAATGTAGTTTTTATTGGAGCACACTGCTCAATAAGTCCCAGGACGTACAGTATAACATTAACAAAAGAAACTCTCATATAAACAAAACCAAATGTCTAGAAAAACTATGTGTTCCTACATAGTCCTGGGTCATTGTGACCGGTGTGTTATTGTAAGCGGTCACTTAAAATAATATTTTCTTGCTTTGCTTGCTTGAGTTCATCGTCAGAAAGTGTGACCATAATAGGGTCACTGTCTCAGTTAGAGAGCAAAACGACCAAGAAATATCTCAATACCAAGCTTTTTTAAGCCTGATTGTAATAAGCCTTTACAAGCACGTATTTATAAATTCCTTCCTTCCAATAGTTTGTTCAATAATCTATATGTTCTCGCGATACCATTAGTAAGAACATTGCAAAATAGAAAATTCAACTTTTTTGATACTTGTTGTGGTATATATATACAATCACATAGAAGCAGCTGAGATAAAATTAATTTTTCACCTTTTAGTCCACTTAAAAAAAGCTTATATCATGGTATTTCCTGGAATTCGCGTTGTGTTTTCGAAGCCCTCTTTTTTCATAGCTATCCTCATAATTAATTTTGAATATAGCCAAGATTTTTCTTTCTCAGATTTTGTTAGCATAGCAACGCGCAAGGCGTAATGGCAGCGTGATCGGTCATTCGGAACTGCCAGAAAGATGAACTAATAACTCTCCATTTGGCTCTACGTGGTGGCGACTGACATTTCCAATATAGACAACATTTTTGCTTTCATGTTGTCTTGTCATAGTAACTAAAGGTGTGTGCAAAATATAAGCACGATCGGACACTCGGAAGCGCTTGAAATATCGATTGAAAGCTTATCTGTCACAAAAGCTCAACCATGCACTGAGCTGAAGGCTTCTATACAATCTGTTTCTTCGCCATCTGTCCATTAGTTCATCATTTTCATAAATTTTTTTATATCACCAGAGATGTGCAAAATTAATTTCAAACTAAATGTAATTTGCTTCACAAACCGTATAATACCTATTTTTGTACCTACCCTCGACGAGGGCAGAAGCAGTCACGGAGTGTGGGAATTTAAACAAGAGAACTAACAAAAATATGTTTTTGAGATTACCATAGGACTTTTATTCCTTATCATGGTATGTGGACTTAACTCAATCATCTTCTACATCATCTCAGCTTCGGAAATCGACTTCATATGAATCGCAAAAACAGCTGAACGAAAGGAGAAAGTTCGAAATAGGATATGCTTTCTGCACATATAAAGCCACATTAGCTGAAGATGAAGACAGTCGCAAAAATTGAAATTATTTTGTTTTAATAATCGATTATTTATAGAAGATTGTAATCTGATACTAAATACTAACGCATTACCAAGCTGAATACAAACGCATTACTAAGATTTTGAGTATGCTGTTGTATATCGTACGTTGGATCTAATTTATCTATTCCTAGGCCTAAAATAAGACAAGAAAGCCCTTTAAGATTGCGTATCGTCATAATAACTCGCGCTAAGACTTCCAATTCTTCCTATCACTTATATAATTTATATAGCTCTCGTTAAGTTCTTTTATCTCCATGACCTTTTAAAAGACGCTTTATAGTGAACGTAAGCATTTTTCTATTTGTAATTAAAATTTTAAATTTAATTTAATAAAATCATTCGATTTCTCAGAAAATATTGCGCAATTTTTTTCTTTTTCTTTCAATATTTTTCTTACTTGATTGCCAGACGTGTCGGGATATGCGGTAGATTGAGAAATTCTGCACAGTCTGCCAGAATGCATACATTTTTTTTTTGCTAGAAATTTTTTTTAATGGAAAATTTAAAACTAGCATGTAATAAAAAAAAATCAGCACGTGGTCAAGACATGAAATTTCAAGGAATAAAAACTGTAAAAATATTTGTAAGTTGATTATGCGCAAATAATTTTAATGCGAGGAAATATTGAACGTTTCGTGAATTTATGTGAATTTCTTGTGGTTTTTTTATAGAAATTTTCTTTTAATAACATATGCAGGCATGTAAATATGTAAAGGAATTTGAGAATTATATATATATATATATATATGTGTGTGTGTGTGTGTTATATGTATATATATATATATATATATATGTATAATATATTACGTTTAAAACGAAAAGGAGGGCAGAGTTTGAAATTGTGCTAAAGAGATCCAGAATGAATTGATGATGAACTCAACAAATCGTGTTCAATATTATACAGATTTGGGGGAAGACGTGCAACTTCATTAAAATGATGTTCAAGATTTTGCATTAGCAGAGAAAGTATGCATTCATATACATGTGTACGATCATCGTCATCTGAAGTAATACAAATCGACCGTTGAGGTCGTGTGAGGTCTAAAGAGAAATGTTTTGTTATTCTAGCGCCACAGTGCGTTTTACTGAAGTGGAACGACTTCCAATACGCTTATAATTCTTAAGCTGGAGTAGTTTGGGGACATTTTGTGAGCGGAGTGCTTGAATATGATCAAAATTGGAACAAGAGCTACCGTGTAGACGAGGGGATAACATTTGCCATTGAAAAGCTGATAGTCGCGGGTTCGACTTTTAATGCGGTAGACCATACCTTGTAAGCAGCTGTATATATACCCAGTTACTTGAACTTATGTCTGCTTTCAATATACTTTAGGCCTAAAATATATTTTTTACTGTTTACTTTATCTTTACTGCTTGCTTCTGATTGATCCTTCTTACTATGGTGTCACAGTTCAAGCTTTAGATTTAAGTTCGCTTGCTTACTACTTCAAACCTGGAAATGATGTAAAGAATTATTTACTTTGAGACTAAAACTGTTTACTTTCAACTTTGTTGTGGACTAACTATGTCTTACTTTAAGCTTTCAACGTTAATACTATACCGCTTAACACGCCTGTATGTAATTTGTGACCAGAAAAAACAATGAAATGAACATTCGTCATTCAAGATCTGTGTGCCTTCGTTGCCTTTCAAGAAAATCGAAACATTAGGAATAAACACAGAATCGCGTTTTAATGTTAAAAAATTAAAAATTTGCTGAAAATTTGCTTGACTTAAAGCATAACATGCGTCTTCAAGCAAAAAAAGAGACTTTTTTCACTTATCTCTCCTTTTAAACCTTTTACAGCGGTTTGGTTTAGTGGTTTTTCTTTGTTATTAAAACAAAAAAAAAACAAATGAAGGGTGGAAACCATAAACTGAATGCATTCGTAAGTGACGACTAAAGAAAGTATGGTTTAAATATCGGTTTTATTTTCTTTTGCAACACGACTGAGAAACTTTGTGGCGTTAACAATTTTACGTAAACTATTTATATACGGTAAGCGTTAAGCGGTAAGCGGTAAGCGGTAAGCGGCAAGCTTCAAACAATACATGCGCACACAATCCTCCGAAGGGTTGTAATGCTTAAATTTTTATTCGTGATGCTTTTCAAATTAGGAACCACTCATATATATATATATATATATATATGCGGGAAAATAAATTTAATGTATTTCAGTTCTGAAAGGTGTGCAACGAATATCGGATACACAATGCCTTGAAATTTTTTAAATAGGTTTTGAAGCCCATCAACTTTACATTGGTGGTATATTGGCATTGAAGGGCATTAGGTAAGAGAAAAACTTTGTGACGATTTTTCATCAAAACTTAAGCATATTTTTCTTATACCTTAACTTAAGGCGAACTCCATTAAACTCAACAAACGTTTTGCTCATGTTGCTCGTAAAGTCATTATGCTCTGGGATGGTTTTTTGCTGATTTTAGTAAAACATCGCTATCACAAGCACTACGTATCTTGTTATAAGCCTACGAAGGGTTATCGACTTAGTTGAAGTAATAATGTCAAGTAGCATGAGTAGTCGAGTGGCTAAGAATCGCGACAACAAATCTCAACGCGGTAGAATTTACTTTGGTCGCAACTATAGTGAGCGCTCGACTGGTAAAAGCATTACTCTTATCGATTTGGCGCACGTCCACTTAATTGCGGTCACAGCTTTCCTATTTCTCCCTTTCGTTTGCCATTTTGTTCTGACCGTGACCGTGACCGCGTTACGTGAATAGGGAGGCATCCCCTGACTGCTTGATCACATATAATATAAAAAAAAGAGAAGAAAGTTTTTTTTCAGAACTTTGGCAACTTTGGAAAGGCCACCAAAAAAATCTTATTGTCGCCTCAATTCTTTTCATGTTGGTTTAAAAGAGTAACCTTATTGCCCTTATTACAGAATTCTGTACATGAAACACTTTAGGCACTTCCAAAATAAACGGCTGTTGGATAAGTCCTCCATTTCTTAATCATAGTAGCGATTTCAATGAAATGGTTTTTGCTATTTTTATGAAAAATTTCACAAAATGATAAGTTTAAGGCGGATCACGCTTACTTTGAACTATTGAAGGAAACCTGGACCATATGGTTCGGTCTGGCGTCTGTCAATACTCTACTATTACTACTAAATGCATTATCATGTATATGCATCAGGTGTTGATTAGCGGTATAAACACCTTCCCAGGTGTTTGAAAGGTTTACACTTATGGCTCTCGCGGTAGTTACATACATATTTATTTTTATACTCACATTATTCCTTAGTAGAGTTCATTTTCTATAAAATTTTTAATAAGTAAGTAATTTTTTTTATTGATGTCCAATGAAAAATATATTTCCGTTAATAAATTCAAAGCCTACCTCAATATGAACATCGTTACGCTAACCTAAAATGTCCGGTCCTAAGAAAATTGGTACGACCAAAGGGAAAATGTAACGTTGCGTAAGTATTGCTACATATTTATGTTTTTTTTTTTAAATTTTGAAGAGGTTTTCGAAATTGATAAAAAATGTATTCTCCCTTTTTGTAAGCTTTTCGATCGCATATCTTACCGAAATGAGTTTCTTTTTACTCTCAAATATGAGAACAAATGTCAGATAAGTTTTTTCCGCTCAGAACTCTTTTAAATGTTTTTCTTTTTCGCCAAAGTTATGGATAAGCCTTTGATAAGATAATGTACGTTGAGGTCTTTTTTGCTTTTTTTTTTTTTTTTTTTTGAAATAAACACGCAGAGAGGTAGTCGTGATAATCTTCAATTTCCGTAACAATACATAGATTAGAATACAATTGTGTTTGAAATATTTGAGTGTAAATAAGAATAAATTGCTGAATAATAGGCTTTATACATATGAGTTTGTGTAGATATGTCTTACATAACCCACTGTTACAGTAAGTAATTAGTTGTGTTTGTTTTTCGTCAAATCTTTGCATACTAACTGTTTTATTATTTTATTTAGTTGCTATGTCATAGGTTCAAGTGTATATGCACATAACAGATTGTAAAGTACATGGCGATGGATATGTGGCTTTTTCTCTGCTTGTGAATGGTGTTCGAAATAACGGTATACTCTTCTGATGACCTGCAGCACCTACCCTATAGTACCTAGCAAGATAAATTTCAGCAGACGCATATAACACTAACACGAACTTAAGATTTACGCACCTGTTCTTATATTCGGAATGATCTAAGCATGATTTAAGAATGGCCTAAGCATGTCTGCACGTCTGTCTGTTGTCTGTGCATGTTCTCTTTTCTTCAATAGAGCGGTCACAATTTTTTGAGATATTTTTTGAGGAAATTTAATGCGTTAAGATCCCACAAGGATGAATTTTACTGAAAATCGAATTATTTTTACTCCTTGCACTGCGGGTTATTTATAAGGCCCTACTTTGCAAAAGCTTTCGTATGAAAAGAAGCTGCAATTTTCAAAATTTTTCGCCAAGAATTGCTGAGTAATAGTATTTCGACATAGGAAATTGATTGAGGTGAAAAATTTGGTTCGCGTGTGACAATTTTTTGAAGACCCTCTTTTGTAGCTTCTGGTCTCGCGGAGGTAAGCCTTTACTTTGGCGAAAAGGTTTAAGTTTAATTAGAACCTGTTGTTGTTGTTATTATTGCTAATAGGTACCAGCATGTTGTTTGGTTAGCGACATCTATTGATCAAAATGATAAAGTAATGGGAAGTATCAATGTACACAACGATCAAATACGATGATTTTGAACCTTTTCTACATAAAAAAACCATTTCCCGTTCATTATAATTGATCTATTCGCTGCTTACAGTCGCTGATCATGGAACGTTCAAAATTGCATTTTCGACATTCATCGCTTTTGTTGTTTGATTTGAAGATATATGCTGCCGAAGTCCATCAAACACTTTTAGAAGCTTATGATGATGCTGCTCCATCATATTCCAATTACCAATTTTCGTTTCAGCGGTTTAAAGTGCGTGATTTTGCTGTCAATGACAAGGAATGGCCTGGAGGACAGGAAGAGTGCGAAGGCAATGAGTTGCAGCACTTCTTGGATGAAAATCCCCCTCAAACCTTTGAAAAACTTTCGAACAGACCTTTAGAGACCATTTTAAACCTTTACAAGCGATGGAAAAGATCCAAAAGGAGGAAAAATGGCTACTACACGAACCGTCTAAAAATGCCACTTCGGACCGTTTCAACATCGTGGTTTCATTGCTTCCCAGGCAAAAAAGGAACTGTTTTCGCTAAAAGTCATGCGTTAGTCGAGGAAAGCCATTCACTTCAACACGGAAGCGGAATATTCCTGGTCACAAAGTAGTGCTGTGCATATGGTGGGATCAGGAAGATGTAGTGGATTATGAGCAGCTAAAACTGAAAATGAAACTATTATTGCTGGTGTCTACCGAAGTCAACTGAATAAATCAAACGATATGTTGTTACAAAACGAGCCTTCCGATTACCACACGATCAGATCGATGCAGCATGGCTTGACTGGCAACCTGTTTTGAAATGCTAAAGAAGTGGGAAAATGGGTCGATGATTGGATTGCTGCCAAAAAGATGGAAAGAAGATGATGGAAAATGTTTTGACACCAATTTTTTGCAATAAATGCCTCTTCCAAGGGGAAAAATGATCAAAACACATGCAAGCACTTAATAATAATTTTTTTTAGAGTAAAGAAATAAATTTTTATTTTAAAATAAAATACAAATTGAGAACTAGCAACACAAACTCAGGTACCTGGTGAAGAACGTCCGTAAGATTAGTTCTTCTGAAAACATTTCCTCTAATAAAGGAAAAGTTTAGACAGTGACTAGATTGCGCCTTATTGTATAAATTTGTCTAGGATTGCAGACTGGAGAGGAAGACCTCGTTGGGATCCATTGGCGTGTTGCATGGCCAAGGCGGACTATCGCAAATGTTTTGATATTGGTTTTGTGAACGTTTGTTGGATATAATGGAGGAAATAGATGAGGGTTAACGGAGGAGTAGTGCTGATGATAGCATTGTAGATTTGCTTCCAAAATTTTCTTTTTAGCTTTCCTTCCAATGATTTCTTTAACTTTCCGTCCAAATTTTTCATGATATCGTTCATAAGTGGAGGTGCAGGGGCAGTAGACTTCACCGCTCTGTTCGCTTGCTTAATACCCAATGATATGACTAAGCAACCAAAGCGGTATTCATGAATTTGTTAATGGTGTTCCAGTTCAAAGCGGAGTGATCCCAGATAACTTTTAGCATAGACAGACTATCAGTGATAATAACAGTTTTAAGTTTGTTTTGATGAGCAAGATTCATAGCTTGAAGAATAGCCTTGGTTTTGGTTTTGAAAATTGAAGCACTTTCGTGAAGTACGCAATTAAGCAGAACTTGTCTTGAAGCGTCTACCACGGCAAACAGTCTGACTTAAAGCCTTCTGTGTATATGATGATGTCAACCAATATCTTAGTTTGTTTTTCAACTAGATTCTAGAAGACGTAATGTAGAGTGTGCCCTGTTTTGTACATGTAGAGCGAAATGTGACAAGAGTTGCTTTTGAAAACTTTAAACCTCTATTGCATTAAGAAGGTTTTTCGTATCCTCCCCGAGAATAGATTTGTTTGAGTTAAGAAGATTGGGCTTGGCTTTGTAGCTTTTAATTCATAAAGTCTGTTGTGTTTCCGCTAAGGTATCGTTGATGGCCGTGGTGCTAAAAGTGTATGTTCTCACTCTAAGGACTTAGTGATGGGAAACAAAAAAAAAGAAAATTCATTTAAAATCTATCCGGAAGGACAGTAAACAAATGTTATGGCAAAATGGAGGAAAAGGAGGGAGGTGATTGTCTCCCAATGGGAACAATAAAACAATAGGTAAGGAACAAAAATAAATTAATTTCAAAAAGTTTGTTGCAACTTTTTGCCTCACTGAATTTATCTAGAAGAACTACTGCCAACTGCCGATTTACGTGATTACTTAGTCTGAGAAGATAGTTTGAACTTGATTCTTAACAAAAGGAAAATGCAGGCCATCATGAATAGTTTTGTTGCTGGTGAAACGGAGGAGATTAGCAATGAGACGAAGAGTCTTAGATAGAGTTTTTGAAGTATTTGAATATTAGAGTTACTGGCTCTTCCCCGCAATTGTATGCCCCAAGTCCAAATAGGTAGGAAAATACTTTTGTAAAGAATGCATTTACTCTTTAGATTAACTTGAGCTTCCAGACGAATTAGCAAATCGAGGCTTCTGGCTTTTAAATCATGTTGGTGGTGAAGCTTAGTTTTTATATGACCCTTACGTGTTAATCTTCGATCAAAATTTATTCAGTTAACCTTTGATCGATATGATGTAAACCAAGGCATTTCACACGGCTGGTGATAATGTATTCGAAAAGTGCGAAAGGCAGGAACCTTTATTTATTACGAATGTAATCTGCTTATATTTGTCTGCATTTATTTTAACATTCCAATGATTCGGTCAAGCGCAATTCTATTGAAATGAATTTGTAGTTCGTGGAAAACATTCATAAGATCAGTAGATGAAAATAGGATTGCTGTGTGATCTGCAATATCCCAGTTCAAATATTATCAGCGATTGGAAATTCCAAAGTGAAAGTTGTAGACAGTAAGACGGACTTAAGAAACTTCCCACGGAGCACTTTAGCTTCAATATTATATACATATATACAATTGTTATATTGGACTTGGCATTTCCAAGTTTACCATAAAAATTTTCTTTTAAGTAACATAACATATTTCTGAAAACGAATTTGGTGATCACATATTTATTTTCCGAACCCCATCTTATATAAGGGTTCCCATGAAAATTATACTTTTACATGGCGACAGAATCCCATTTTTTAGTATGTTACGACGCAAGTAAATGAAAAATAATTAAAACGATTGATAAGAAAATTATTATTATTATTATTATTATTATTGTTATTATTATTATTAATATTAATTTCGCCAGAGAAATAAATTCTGAGACTAAATTCTTAAAGCACTAGCATCTAAGGCTGTCGGCTTTTGTTAAAAATTCTACCGCACTTGAGATTCGAACCCACCACCATTAAGTTTCTAGTCGAGATTCCTCGCCTTCGGCCACACAGGCGGATGATAAGAAAATTAATTCTACTGCCCTTGAACGGCATCAATTGCTGGTTCCGGTTCATTTACCTAGGAGTGCTCTTGTTCAGACTGTTCCTATACATGGAAACGAAGTACAGTGCAATTACGATTATATTTCGTTCAAACTCGGGGAATGTAATAAAGTATATCTTCCTGTAAGGGGCCCTCGGAACACGTTTCATAATAGCGAAGGGACTATCTGTACTGTAGTTGTCTTTTTGAAGAAACTTCAAAGCGAACAATTGATTTGGGAGCAGATAACATAAGAACTTATGGACATAGCTTTGTCAGTTTCTGGTTGAGATAATGGAATATGCGCAATACTTATGACTCATATGCTATATAACTCATTTATTTATGTGTTTGCAGAATACTAACACTACTGCACTGATATTAAAAACATTTGTTAATGTAATAACCGTAACAGTTTTCTTATGATTGACGGTCAAGATTTGGTTGAAATAATTGTTTCGTTCTCCTTGTAACACTCAGGAATCGGAAAGAATATAGAGAATATGTTTGTACACATACGAGTTAACAATTAATTGGAAAAATTTTTTTAGTAAATATAGCCTTGACTGTCCGTAGTTATGTCCAGCATTGGTTCACTTATACTTACGAAAATTGAAACTGGGTCCCTACAATCTCAGTGCGATTCTGCATATGAACTTTAGAAATGGCGTCATATAGAAGCAATGCGTGAATTCCAAAGCAAGGAATCTTTTTATTTATTCATCAGCAACTTGGGAGTTAAAACAGCAAGCAAACTGACATATTTGTCACAAATGTTCGCCTATTTAGTCCCTAAAAGGCGTGCAGTATAAATTTTAATACCGAGAAAAATTGCGCAGTTTTTATGCCCTTCTATACTTAGGACGATGTATAAGCCAAAGTTCGCTTAAGATCTGTCTGCTCTTTGTCTTTAATAATTTTTATTGCATTTAGTTAGGATTAAGTAAGCGCGTAAGCAATGGCTAAAGTAACGAGCATGAGCTTCGACTTGAGTGTTCAAGTTATTTGAATATTTAGTTAATTCTTCAAATACTTACCAGTAGTACAGCTAATGTATCCTAAAATTAAGCACGTAACTAATATCCATCCATAACTATTTGTACATACGTTGCGTTGCTTGTTGCAATTGTTGTGACTTTTCTTAGCAAACATTTTTATAGTTAATTGTTATTTTTATTTTTTTTTAACTCTTTATTTAAAGTTAAGTATATTTTAATATAATATTTCACTGTTTAACTAAAATTTCAAACTAAAAGAGAAGTCATTTATTTTATTTTATGCTGTTTTCTTATTTCATTTTCCTACCAGCTATGTACGTTGTTTGCATGTCATGTCATTCATTCATGGATTTGAACGTGTATCATTTGATTATAGCGTATGTTTGTTTAGGTGTGCGATTGCTTATACATGTAAATTGAAATTCGTCACAACAAAATTGAAGCATTTTGTGCCAAATGTAATCAACTAATGCGCATACATTACATTCGATTGGCAGGAAAGTGCTGGCGCATTAGGGCGCATTAGCAGAGATCGCTGGTGCTCTGCGGAGTGACGAAGTCACACATTTCAGATTCAGGCCTAACTACGGAAAGGAATTGTCATCAGCTTAGACGAGATTTTTTGACCTCCACCTCTTCCTGTGTGCTAAAAATATACGACATTTCCCAACCCACCATTCTACAGAGCCTCAGCCAATACAAATAATAAAAATATGTCGCTACATAGGACATACTACTGATGATGGGCGGATTGTTACAGTTTACCCCTATATGGGTCTTATCGGTTTTTCGAGGTTTACAAGTCCGCCGACTTTGAAGGAATAGTGTATGCAGAGTTTATATACATAATTATACTTTGCTTGTAGTAGAGGGTACATTCAGTCTGTGCATGTATGTATAACACCCAAAAAGACCCATTGGTTTTCACATTTGAATCACTTTTTTAGTCGATTTAGGTACACCTGTCTATCCGTCTGACGTTTGCTTTTTTCTATATTTGTCTTTGTCTATATTTGTCTTCAAGGACAGTGACATGGCTCCGCCAAGCACGATTCCTATTGCGAAGTAGATGGGATCGGGGTACTTTTACGACCGCTTCTCATAAAACGTTCCATTTGAAGAAAGGTCTTCTATGGAAAAAAAAAATTGTAAAAAAAAATTCTCGAAAAAGATCACTGAGAAATAATATTTCGACATATGAAGTGAATGGACATTTGGATTGGAGCGGCCCATTTCAAAAAAGCTTCAAAAGCTCTTACAAAAAATGAGATTTTACAATAAATTGAGATCGAATTTTTAGAACTTTGTGATGGAAATAGAAATTGACTCAGTATAGCGTATTGGCACATAAATTTTCTTTGATGTCTTCGGATCACCTGGGATCATTCTTAGAGCCCTTTTACGTGAAATGGAAAAATTGTTAACTATCGAGTACATATAATCGGATACAATGATTTTCAGAGTTAGTGAACCCGTTTAAGCCCATTTATTCGCTGGCGAGAGAAAAATGGATAAATTTGGGTACAAGCCTGCTGTTGAAATTCTGCTTTAAAACTCAACGAATTACAATGAAATTTTTACTCTGCATTTTGAAAACTAGAATTAGATTAGATTAAGTGAATATCAATAGATTATTACTTGTCGGCTAAAATTTGGCCGCTTTCGAGCGATTTCTTCAATATCAGTGTTTTTGCAGTAATTTTTCGAAAATGTAGCCTCGTGCTTCCTAAATTTGAAATTATCTTTCCAGAATAGTTTTAGTTTGCTCTTGCAAATGCTACCTGTTGTGTCCTGTAATGGTGCGGCAAGGAATGGAAAGGAAAAAAGAACAAAGCAAGGTAGCTAGCTCTGCGATATGTAGCATGCTTTCATGTTGTCCTTCAACAAGCTGCAATTGTTATGCATCTTAAGGATTACACTTTCATATGTAAGGATACGTATATCAATTCTGTTTCTCTTTTTCTGTAAAACAGGGCAGCTCTTAACTTTATATAAATAAAAGGGGAGACTTCAAATCGTAATTTCTACCCAGTGGTCAGTGTTGGTGGCTAACACACCAACACAACGATAATGATAATACAGATAATCAAGTTTTCAGATACGGAAACCAATTTCCAACCAAAAAATGTAAGGGTTGACATATTTCTGATCTTCTTTGTCTTCACAAGGCTTTGCAAACTAAACTAGTGTGCCCCTGCTGGTAAGTATAAGCAATTTGTGTGATTTCTTTGATTGACATAATCAGGGGTAAAGTTACGAAAAAATTGTTTGATAAACACATATACGAATTTCAAGTTTTTTTTTAAATTGCACCCAAGGTTAGAAAGAGATTTAGCTGATTTCACTTAGGGGTTTTGAGAAAAATAACATTTTCTCAAAGTTTTTCTTAACGTAATAAAAAAATTATTTAATACAACCTTTCAATCCTATAAAAGAGCAATATATCAACCGTGCTTTGTATAATTTTCATTTGAAAATTCAACCGTAGTTTAGCGTAGTTTTGGGAGATTTATGTTCTTGCGATGAACACCATAACTAATGACAGCTTTAACTGAAATCACGAACGCAGGATGTTTTTATTAGTAGGGGGAGATCCGCTTAGGCCATCAGTATATGTTCAGCGAATTGAAAAAAAAAACTTCATGTAACTCCTTGAATGTATTAAGAAGGAAAAGTTGGAGAGCAAGAACTACGTTTGGCGTTGCTTTTGTTAACTAAACATAAGGACAGACGGACATATAGGGCTGCACTTAATGCTTTATTCGAACCTAGGAAGAAAATGTGTACGTCCCACCTTCTTCTGTTAACGCTGAGTTAGTTTCTTTCGCGGATCCAAGAAATAATTAAACGCTTGACTTGACATTGCCGGATTTTAACCAAGAGATACAGATGGAGGATTAGTTGTACAGTCATAGGGTCCAAGTATAGTCCATGCATGTTAACCGGCCCGCTAGTTGTAAATGTTTGCATTTCACACTCCTGGCTATTAGGGGAAACGAATGTACGTCATAACTTTTCGGACCATCCCATAATTGCTAATGTCCGAAGACAAGCATCTTCAATAGTAGAAAAACAACGAAAAAAAAAAACATCGTATAAATGTTGCTATTTGGGTTTCTGTGCATGTAAATAAATGCTTTTGAAAACTATTCTGCGTTTGTTTGTTTTTGTTTTAAAAATAGTATGAAAATATTTTTTTAGTTCAAATATCGTGCAAATTTCATTTTCAATTTTTTTTTCATTTTTTTTTTTTTCTATTTTACATATTATCACTTTGAACGACGTACGCACACATATTCGTATACTCACGTAATGCAAATAATCTTTTTTTTTTATTTCAATATAAATATTTATTTATATTTATGCAGTTGTATGTAAACCGTGAATTTTTTATTTGAAATATTATCGAAAAATGAAAAAAAAAAAAACTAAGATTTAAAATTTAACGAAACGAGTTTAACATATGAGATTACAACACTATCAAAACGTTCTCGCTCCTATGAATGCATAAAAGACACTGAATTTTTAATTTTCGCTTTTTTTCAAATTTATTTGCTTCTTTTTTTTTTCTAAAATTATGATAATCCAACCGTTGGCCGGCCTCTCGAATGCTGTACGTTGAGTTTCATTTTTTTATTATAACGTTTTATTTATTTTATAATTTCTCAACGACGCTCCGCGAGTGATTTTTTTTTTTTTTTTGCAAATTCTTTTTCTTTTTTGTTTACTCACATTCTACTGTGCCACTAATTACAAGTTGTGTTAACGGACGTAATAGAAAAATTCAACTAAATTATAATTGCGTCCGTAAGACTTCAAATACCTCCAATTGTTTGTTAAAATGGCCAGCCGTCGTCACAGAGTTAGATCGCTTATCTATCGTCTAGAGTGTTAGCAACATGTAGCGCAACAAGTTTTGTGTTGTTTTACAATTCATTAAACTGATAGATTTTTATTTGCCTGCCGTGTGCGTATGTGTGTGTATGTATTATTTCGTTAGTATAATTTGTAGTAAGTAAATATTTATTAACTGTTTTTTCTCCCACCTACAGCTAAGATAAGTAATTTTATATACATTTAGCATCTGTTTGTTATATAATCTAGATATGCAGCATGAAGGTTAACAATTTAAGGGGCATTGTTGCTATCATGAATATAATACGAAGAGAACTTATTATTATTATTTTTTTTATTTTCCAGCTCAAATCACTCAGCTACTTTAATTTACTTTCGCTTTCAAAGATCGTGTCAGCCTCTCATTGGACACAAATCATAATCGATCCTAATTATTGCGCCTAAGTTTCAAATAACTTTTTATTTAAATTGATTTCACATCCGTCATTTTACTGACTTTCGACGTATCAACCGACCGATCGGAATCATTCCTAACAACTCTCTTAGAAGCTTTGTCGAGAATCTGTACAAAGGTTTATGGTAATGAGTGCACTAACGGGAATTTGTTGGACGAACGGACCGATATGGTCAAATCAACTTGAGATTTTATGTTAATCAAGAATACAAATACTTTATTGGGGCCACAAGACATATATATGTCTTGTCTACGTCTTTTGATGTTAATCATGTTATAAAAATGATTAGATTGAAGGAAGAGAGCATGAAAGGAAGGCATTTGCGGTATAGTGTGCGTTAAGGGTGCGCGATTGCATGCAACACTTAAAACGACTTGAGATAGATGCGTATTTTATTATTTAGAATCCATTCAGAATAGTTGCCCAAATCAATTAAGGCGTGTCTATCCATCTGAAATGGAAGCGTTTATTTCTGCATTCAACAGCAGGTCTCAATTTTCAGGATACATTGATGAAATTTGGTACACTGACGTAATTCATCTCGCTTTTGAAACTAGTTTGCATCACTTTATGATCACTCTTCAATAGCGCTTTCTTTTAGAAAAATTGCTGTGAAGTGTCTTTTCAACATATGTGTAATACTTTCTGTTCTGTCATATATCGAAGTATCTCCGATGCCATTAGATTCTAAGCACTAAATTTTTTAACTAGCCAACGCGGCTCGTCTTGTACGAATGATCCCCATCAGCCAATTCTCGAGCATTTCGCCTGTCCGAATTTCGCTAATACTGCAATCAATTTTCGTCTTTGATGCGCGAATGGAGTCTACTTTGTTTACTCTACACTACACTAACGATGGGAAATAGCTTCAAAAAGAAGTAGTATAATTATGTGGACCACAAGTCCTTGGAAGATGTTTCAAAATTAGCATCATTCAATTCAAGTCTTATAAAAATTCGTAAGTCTCAACCTACAGCTTTCTTCATTCGCGAAGATACGATTTCCAAGAAATACTTACGAATGAAAAGTTGTCAACTTAAGACCTACACCAAGCGGTTCTTCTTGCAGATTGTAAAAATGACAATCTTGCTTATTTTTAATCGAGATGATAGTAAGTCTGATCAGAGAAGACGGTTTCTTTCGAAAAGTTTTCAATATGAGAAAAATTATTTCAATAAATACTTTGTATAACTCCCAAATGTGATCCTACATTTGCATGCAATTTGCTTTTGCCATATAGCATGATTAACAAGAGAGGGGGCGCACTTGAAGAAGCATGGTGTTCTTAAGAGTAAAAGATACATTCATCGATTATTTATTCTATAAATAATTGCATCTAAGAAAAAAGTTAAATTAGCTTTGGGTTTAGGATTTCGGTAAGGATCTAATATGATCATCTTTCGACCTTGATTTAGAATTGCGTGTGTGTTAGGTTAAGTTTTGAGATTACGATTTTTTTTCTATGTAAGGGTCTTTCTCGGCGGCGTTGCCGTGATCTCAAAGGCACGGACGCATCTCCATTCCTTTTCATTCATGTGAATGAGTGAATGTGTATACCGGACTGTTGAATATGCCACTCACGAAATTCTTATAAGGGCAGTGTTAAATCGTAGTACAATTGCAACTTATGGGCTGTCGCACCAAGAATCGAACCTGCGTCTTCGTAGTGAGCCCCAGACACCTTAACCGCTACGCTATACGGCACCCAGCTTAACTGAAAGCTTAACAATTTCTGTTCGTAAACTTTGTAAAATAAAAACTGGGAGCAAAAATTTTAACAACTCTGCTTTTAGGTTACGCCATCAAAAGCAAAAATACTTAAAGGTAGTGTACAAGGCAATTGGATTCCGAATTGGGTTTAGCATCACTTTCTAAAGCTTGTCTGTCCATCTAATGTTTGTCCATGTGTCCTTAAGTTCAAATTGCACGTCGTTATTCTGGTATCTGGTTTGGGTTTGGGCCACGTAAGAGCCATGAATGAATTGGGTTGAACTATTTTTACCATCACTCCCCATACTCTGCCATATTTCGAAGTTGATTCGCTTCATGAAAAAATTGCAATTTTTAACATTTCTCGGTAAAAAAATGTTATTTTGCACATACACTGAACAAAGCTGGAAGATTTGATCGGATCGGAGAATTGGTGTACAAAAGCGATTTGTCGTATAATTTTAGTGTACCTAGTTTAGACCACACCGATATATTTTTTGGACCCTTGCTCATGTAAGAGTTCTCATGCAAGATGAACTTTTGTATAGCAACAAGACGTAATTTTTGGCGTTACACCCTGAAAAAATATAAGAAATAATAGAACAAGGAATCGATCACCGATATCGACCACCGTTATTCTAAAAAATAGAAAAAACTGAAATTTCACACTCTACAATATTGGCTCGAAGGGGCGAGTGAAAGTTGAAATTTAAACCAATTTTTTTTGTAAAACAGAGTTGTTCTCATAAATGTGCTCTTCAAACACCATTTAGACCATTTTCAATACCAACTTACATGCAAGAACATTCAATGTTTCTGCCAAATTTGAGGGCGATAGCTTCATTTTTGCAGCCAGATTAACCATTACAACGCACATTACGCAGACGGGCAACAGGAAAGACGGACTTGCTTGCTCTCCCCTGAAGCTTTCTTCTCGCTGTTTCAAATGTTTTGACAAAATGAATACCCTCCACCCTTCGGTGATATATGCAAAAACAATGAACTTTACTTAAATTAGACTACGGCGGTTCAGATTTTGACCTTGCTTCCACAACAAATAAAATATCATGAAAAGTAAGCCTTTGGTTTTAATAACCTTTGTACTTTGCTATGAAAATAAATAAGGAATTGGAAGGCAGGGAATCTACAACTCGGTCTCAACGGATTATGACATTTTAACCCGTTCTAATATGTCTAATGAGGAAAGTATCTGACAATGTTTGTAATGTATTGCTGACGTACTTTCATTACTCTTGTGGGCGCCGAAGCGAAAATGGTCAGCGCCTACTTTTCGATCTTAGTAGATTTTTTCCACTAGGCAAAAGTGTGGAGATCTGAGCTTCAGAATAGTGCCGCGCTAGTAACTGGGAAGTAAGTTCCACTCGGCATTAAATTTTGTTGCCATCCCATTATCATGTGAAGTGCGCTTTCCTTTTTCTATTTTCTGGTTATTTTCTCGCCAACTTCTAAAACAAACGTGGCGAGCAACATTCGATGAACGTATGTTTCTGCAGAAGTTTTCAGCGTTCCTCCAAATGCAGAACAATAAGCATATGTCCCATTAAAAGTCTCAAAACGAGTCCATATTCGATCTACAATAACAATATCCTCCACCCTTCGGTGATATATGCAAAAACAATGAACTTTACTTAAATTAGACTACGGCGGTTCAGATTTTGACCTTGCTTCCACAACAAATAAAATATCATGAAAAGTAAGCCTTTGGTTTTAATAACCTTTGTACTTTGCTATGAAAATAAATAAGGAATTGGAAGGCAGGGAATCTACAACTCGGTCTCAACGGATTATGACATTTTAACCCGTTCTAATATGTCTAATGAGGAAAGTATCTGACAATGTTTGTAATGTATTGCTGACGTACTTTCATTACTCTTGTGGGCGCCGAAGCGAAAATGGTCAGCGCCTACTTTTCGATCTTAGTAGATTTTTTCCACTAGGCAAAAGTGTGGAGATCTGAGCTTCAGAATAGTGCCGCGCTAGTAACTGGGAAGTAAGTTCCACTCGGCATTAAATTTTGTTGCCATCCCATTATCATGTGAAGTGCGCTTTCCTTTTTCTATTTTCTGGTTATTTTCTCGCCAACTTCTAAAACAAAGGTGGCGAGCAACATTCGATAAACGTATGTTTCTGCAGAAGTTTTCAGCGTTGCCCAAATGCAGAACAATAAGCATATGTCCCATTAAAAGTCTCAAAACGAGTCCATATTCGATCTACAATAACAATACACTTATCAAGGAAGAATTGCACATCGGACTTATTGCAATAAAAAGTGATTAATATTTTCGAAGGCAATCAAACAAAATCTTCTTATGATTTAATGCTACGGTTAGAAATTATATCACAGCTTTCGAGTTCTTTTCGAACTCGAACTGTCCCCGATAATAAATGATTCTTTAAAACAACCGTAAATACCGTTATTTTAATTATACTTTCACTATAGCAAATTGTAATCGTATTAATAAAACAATAAGAGTTTCTTAAGTAAAATTTTTAAATTTTATTTATCTACGAGCGGTTATGTAAATCTGCCTTTGCTACTATAGTAAATACACTTGTATTTATACACAAATTACATATAATTACGTCTTTTATTTTTTTTATTTTTCATTCATTCATTGTATATGAATATCTTAATAATTGTTTAAATCAGAGCATAAAAACTAAAAAATCTTCTTTCGCTGTTTATGAAATTTCTAATAATTATCTATAATCTCCTGATTGTTTGTTTAATAACATTCGTATAGAGGCTGAATTTGATATTTTTACTTTCTTTCTTTTTTTCGTTTTTTTTTTTACATATAATTAATAGTTTTAAGAATAATTCACAAGAGGTTTTAATAATAATTAATGCATTTTTATACCTACCTACCATCCACTGAAACGTATGCAAGGTTTTTGCTATTACTTTGCATATTGCAGCGCCTAGAAGTAGGCACTTTGAAAGTTTTGAAAATGCTTTAGCGAGAATAAAATAAGCAATAAATTGATTTTCACAGTGAAGATAAATAAATGGTAGGCATGCGAGTTTTCGCCATAAGACGTCTTTTAAGAGAAAGATACGTCGTTTGGTATTTCTTTTCATGGTTATATAACATTTTCAAGTTCTAATTAAGGATAAATGTATATTTTTATTGATTGTTTAAACATTATATGCTTACGAATACAAGACGCGCTTTGTGAAGTGAAACTTCTTTTCGCTATCGGTAAAGCACTTTATTAGTGAGCAGGACATACGCGAGTGTCGAATAAAAGTAGTGCGCGCTTTGTAAAATTTTCTTTATCACCTGCAATAAAAAATTGTTCATTATTTGCAAATGCAATAATTGGCACCAGAGAGAAAAGCGGGACAAATACAGATGATATACAAACAAAGTCGCAAACGAAATTTCCTTGTTCACGTACATATCTGCGTGAACTGTGAAAATCTACAACTAACGAAACCAAAATTCATAATCAAAAGAACAGTTTGCCAGAGTAAAGATATTTTGAGTCGTGGTTTGAATGAACGCCTCCAACATATATATCGCTAAACCAGAAGCATATAGGATAGCGCAGCATAGGTTTTATATAATTTGCGGCACATATCAAAATAAAATGTTCTACTGACTATTTTCCTAATACACTAAGGGGGTAAGCCACTGTAACAGCCTAAAAAAAAAGAGATTTTTGGATCATTTCTTTGGAATAGAAGCGAAGGTAATAGAATAATAATATATGAAGAGATTGTTAAGCGTGCCTTGAAGTGTTAGAAAAAATAAAAGAAGAAAAAAGTCCACATAAGTAGGCGAGTAGGCAACGGATTGCAACTAACAACTAGATAGTCGTGGATTCTTAAACATCAAGTGCGGTCGAGTTCTCAATGCAGGCGCGCATGTAATGTAAGTTATCCGGCAGCCTTTAACTCCATACTTTATAAATTCGTTTACAAAATTAACTGATCCAAATTTAAATTAAAAAAAAAAAATTGTTGTTTCTGCACCTCTAGATCTAGAGAAATAGAGTCTTTAAGAATATTGACTTTTGTGTAAATGGCGAATATTTAAGCGGGAAGTTGTGCTTTTTGACCAAAAAAAAAGCCCTCTTTTGGTAATAATAAATTAAATAACTTATTAGAAAAATCCTACGTATTTCTCCAGAGAATAAAGCCTCAACAAATACTGTAAAAAGTAGGGATGAAAAAAAATGAAAATTCTATGGGTTATGCTGCGCGTCGTGGTTCGAAAAAAAACCGTGTGAAGCCTTAGAGAGTGAGAAACATCTTGTCTTACCATAATACATTTTTTGTTATTTTTTTCCATTAGTCTTAATAAAACTGCCCTTGCAAGTTCAAATATTCCTTTTCCTTCACTTTTCTTGATGATATTTTGCTCGAAAGTGCCTTTTTTGAAACATCCATCAATGACGGATTCGCGCTTTATACACTTTGTCTGGTAAAAAAAAAGAGGCAAGAAAATATATAATTCTATAGCCCAATATATAAACTCCAAAAGCATGGTTTCCAACTTGTCATTTCTTGGTCGAGGCAATAAAACGAGGCAAGTTACCTTCGTACAAGCTTTACAAATTTTTTAAAATATTCTTTGATTGCTTCTTAACACTTTCCAAAGAGATCTGTTAGTACATTAGCGGAGGCCCAAGTATTTACAAGACATTAAGCTGCAACTTCCCAACTGCAGTCCAAAATTTTCAAGAAAAAGACTTTCTACGGGTAGCATTTTTTTCCATGTATTCTAGAAGATCTAAATCGCCTATTAACCAAAAAAAAAAAAAAAATATATATGGATTTTTTGAAAAGCCTACAGTGTTTTACCCTTTCAATACAGTAATGGAGGTGCGGTTTTCGCCGAAATATTCATGGAAAGGATTTGGTGTAAAACACTACACAAAGCACTTTATTGCACCAAAAATCATAATGGACTGCTCATTTTATTCAACTCATATGTTTTGGTTACAGTGTTTTAGACACCGTAGCATCACCGACGGAAGTTTCACTTCGAAATCGTAGGCTGGGCCTGCGACTGTTCAGAATGTATATTTTTGTATGCAATCGTCTTTAATGCGTTTGAACTAAAAAAAAAAAGTGTACTTTCCCGTTCGAATGGTCTCGCATCCATAGTACTGCTGCATACGTCTCTATTTAGATGACATCTTTAACGTTCTCAGTGTGTCGCAATTTAAGGCATTTGCTTTTTTTTAAATTTTACCAGTGCTTTTCATTTCGTGTGTTCTAATGGTCTCTAAACTTTCACATCCGAAGCATGTAATGGCCTCGTATTTGTTCAGGTTACATCCTTATCAAAGCATATCGTTCTTCTTGTTGTTTTTTTTTTTTTTTTTCTTTTAAATTTCATTGTACTTTTTGATCATAGTGCTTTAAGTATTCATTTATCTTGCTACTCAATTATTACTTCGAGAGAGAGAGAGAGAGAGAGCTGCACTCTGTTTCTTTTTAGTCAAAATTTTGTTCATCCTCTTAACATCAAAATTTGATAAAATGAATGTGAATATGAGACGCCGAGAAGAAAAAATAAAATAAAGTAGGACAAGAGGCAGAGAGAGAGAGAGAGAGAGAGAGGAGAGAGATAGGAAGAGTATAGGCACTAAAATTAACATTGCCTTAGCATTTTGCACACTGGATTTCGTATTTGTTTCCAAAAATATTTTCAACTTTGGTTCCCTTGCACCCTTAGACTTAAGTTAATCCCATCAATATCTTCTATAATAAAAAGAAATTAAAGGTTGAGCTTACATAAGAGTTAAGTAAACATGTTATAAAAAAATTATTAATTCATAAAAAATTTAAGCTCCAATCTTTTAAAACTTATAATGTATATAAATGTTTTTGATCAGGATCTTGTATATGTATATGTGTATAAAAATGCAAAATATGGAGGCACTCTAAATAATCTTTGGCATACAAACATACAAAATATACATACATTCATGGGTTTTTATACATTAACGCTATTGACATTTTACTTGTTTACTGATTTAAATATGTATAAATATAAGAGATTTTTGTATGTGTGTGTGTGTGTGTGTGTGAATGTTTGCACATTTATAAGAATTGGCTACAGAAAAAAGTAACAAAGTTTCTTTTAGTATTATTATTATTACTTATTACTCTTGTTCCTTCTTTTTGTATTTTTTTTTTATTTTTTATTTTTTTTTTTTGCTAAATTAACAAAAAAGGAGAAAACGCTTTAAATATTAAATACTTGGGCAGGCACAGATGAATAAAATTTGTTGGTTCTTTAATTAAATTAAAAAATGAAATAAAAAACAAACAAAAAAACGAAATAAATTAAATCGTTAAAAATATTGTACATGTACGTAAGTTAAAAAAAAATAAATAAAAAAATAAGATATAAAACAATTTTGAAAATTTGAAAATTTCTTAACAATTTCAAGTTTTCTTGTCTTCAATGCCAAAATTATCGCATTCAAAACTCTTACTTAACGCACTTTACCGCTAACCGGAATTATTTCAATTCTTTTACTTGTCTGTCTTTCTTTCGTTCATTTTGTTTTCGTGTGCTTTTTTTCTGTACCTTATGATAATATTTATTTAAAATTTTTCAATTCCATAATAACTTTTAAATATAGTCAGAAAAGCTATCAAATTGATTGCAATCTGACTGATCTGTTTAGTGTCACCTCCGCTGGTCTTTTCTACGATATTCTCTGGCGTTTCATTTTGCGGCTTAAAAACAAAATATTGACGCACATCGCTTGGCATAATCGCGCATGAAAAATTACCCGATGATTCTTTATTGTAGTTCAAAATGGTTAAACGAGATTTATTATCGATTTCGTAGCCAACACTTACAATAGTATTGCCGTTCGTTATTGGAGATTCATCCTTATACCACAAGATTATATGTTGACTGTCTGCAATAAGAACGATTATATATCATAGTTAAAACAGATAATTCATTATAAGTAAAAAAGTTCGTTCGATAAGTTTTCGAAGAGTAGTATCGCATTACCATAGTCTATAGTCGGTGAAGTGAATGTCGTTATATTGTATACCGCTTTTAGTTAAGTGTATATGAACTGTGTGCGGGTGTATGTAAAACGCGGTATTACTTAAGTTAGACCGTTCCTTTTATTATACCGATCGATTCAGATTCATTTCATGAATCGATTTAAGTCTGTCCTTCCGTCTGTTTGTCTATGCATCCTTGTGTTCAACCTGAAGTTCACATTTTTTGAAATTTTTATTGAAAGATTCATTCCATACATCCGTCTACCTGTGTCATATAGTTTTGAGATATTTTGATCAAATTTAGTGCATTAACGTAGTATAACCCAACGATAAATCTTATTGTAAATACATTGTAAGTACACTGACTAGACGATTTTCATGACCAGTGGCCTTTCTGACAAAGTCTTTATATGAAAAAAATTTGTAAATTTGAAAATTTATCGACAAATCACGGGGTAATACCTTTTCACCATATTAAGTTGATGAGAAACATTTGGACGGTATGAACCGATTGTATGAACTCCCTTCCAACCTTCTTGCTTTATAAGGCGAAAATGTCTAATTTTTGGTACTTTATTATAAAAATGATTTCAAATATAAGTTCCCTTTAGTACTTCGTGATGGAAATAGATCAAGAATAATACGGTCTTCGACAAGAAAATTAAATTTGGATCATATCAGCATCACGGTTTGGGTCCTATATTAGAAACCCAAGGGAAAGTCGGGTCTCACATTGGAACAATGTACAATTTTTGATATTTCAGCAGCAAAAAAAATAAAGAATTGTATTAGCCGAAGTTGTACACGATGCTGTCGGCCGGGTGGCCGCCGACAATAATGTTTTATTATAGTTTTTAACTATAATTCACTGAATTGATTTTATCTAGAGTGTTGATTCTGTTTAGAGTGTCCCTCGACTAGAGGGACAGACCCGAATCGTAGCAGACGTTTAAATCGATATCTTCTTATGTCACTTGTCATCGTATTGTCTCATTATTTATTATGAGAAATTCCTATCTCCTACACTTTCTAAATTATTCAACCCCACTTTCCGCTAATAAATTTGAAGAGACACTTTTCCCAATATATTATTATTATTATTATAAATTTAGCCAGAGAATAAATTCTAAGACCAAAGTCTTAAAGCATTAACACCGTAAGGCTTTCCGGCTTTATTAAAAACCCTACCGCACTTGAAATTTGAACTCACGACCATTGAATTCTTAGTCGAGACTCTTGCCTACTCGGCTACTCAGGCGGATTTTTCCAAATATAATTTCGATCTCAATTCAAAATCTTCTATAACTGAGGCAGGCAGCGTGTTAAAAACTATCAGTTTCAGAAGAAAGCAAAACCATTTTAAAAATTATATTAAAAATGAATTTGTTGTCTCTGCGAAGTTGTTGTAAAGGCTTTTAGCTAAACTGATCAAACGAATGCCTTTAGAAGACGCAGTACAAGTTCTTGCAAGTCTGTACTTCTTTTTAAACGGTCCTATTTTCCTTTTGGCGTTTTATGCTTGTATTTGATGATTGAAAGAAACTGAGGCGTAAAAGCGTATCATGCAAATCTTAATGAAAATTTTAGCTTTAAAACATCCCGGTACTTATTTGACAATACCCCAAAATTGTATTCGGAAAATGTTTATAGTTTATGTTTCCTGCACAGTATGTGTTATCAAAACCGTCAAGCTATTAAAATTGTACGTCGTTATGTACGTCATGGTTTACAGAGCCGCAACCGCACCTAACTTTATTGCTGTCTCTAGTAAATTTCTTTAATGTCTTTAGTCATCCTGAGCTTGTCTGTCAACTGTCTAAAATCATTTAATTGAGTCGCTCACATGGATAAAATTAGTTTGATTTTATTGGAATGTTTCTTATTTTGTATCTTTACCATTGAAATTTTTGGGTAGGCAAGCAAGGGTAACATTATCCTCTCCGGTTAGGTAGACGGTCTTCACATTGTGCTCAAAATACGGAATAATTGTTGATTTTGGCGTTTTCACGCCGCTCGACGTATCATCGTCATCGTCATAATCGAAATCAACGGTTTGCTTGCTATCGGTGACAACGGATAGCGGTTTCGGTGAATTGCCTTTTTTATCATCTGCAGCCTCAATTCCTGGAATGATATTTGAATGGAAAGACAACCAACTGAATAATAAACAAACAAACAAACAAACAAACAATAGAAATTTGCATAATTGAAAAAAAAAAAGAAGCGAAATATTTGAAATACGATAGTCATGCATGAACAGTCCCATATCAACACATACGCGTATATGTAGTCTTTATGCAAGTGTAGTGTGTACACTATTAGAAAATCTAGTACCGTAGATTAATTAATATGTTGCTGATGGCATAAGTTGGGTGATGGTGTCGTTGCTGCTATTATTATTTGCTATTCTAAGCATTCTAATGAATAACTTTTTTCTTGTCTTTTTCTATAAATGCTTTAGCAAATATTGTACATCAGAGGTTCCCAAACATATGGTTACCTTAGTGCACTAGCTCTTTAAAAATATTAAGTCTCTCTAAGCCCTTATTATCCTTTTCATCGTAGCAATAATCGCTCTAAGTCTTACTCTTATATCGATCAATATTAACAATGACATCTTTTAGAATTTTATAAAAATCCATGTGATGTTGTGTGACATTTTCGGAAACAATGCTCCAATGGTAAAAAAAGTTATTCAGATATGTGCGCTTATAAGCATATTTCTATGTAAATTTTATGCTTAAAATATGCCAAACGTGCGCGCATAAACACATACACGTTCACAAACACACATACTTCCATATATTTCTTTCCTCTTTCTTTTTTTGTTTTTGTTTCATTCATACTCTCGAATGTCGAAATTTTGCCATTCCTCATGCGTTGTGCTTATGGGCCTGTTTCTCTCTCTTTGTTTTGTCGGCCTATGCCTGTTTGTTTCCATCTACATAGATACATATCCATACACACACACACACACACACACACACACACACACAAACACACGTATTTGTAAGTTGGCATGCGGTTGAATACGATGATGTCAGAATGTAGTTTTCCAATATTTAAAAATTTTTTGTGCTCCTGCGGTTGTTATTGTTTTTGGTGTTCTTTTTTCTTTTTTTTTTTTTTTAATACAAATATTTTCGACTTCTTTTTCTTATGTTTTTGTGCTAAACATTTACATTTAGTCACGTTCAAAATATGACATTTCAACGGAATAGAAGGTGGGGGGGAAAGACCAAAAGGATTATATACAATTTTAAGTGAGTCGGTCGTCTTCACCGTTATCTTTAGTTGCTCGAAAATAATTTACGATGTGGATTATGGTATTCGAAAATGTTGACTCAGACAAATTTTAGTGCTTTTTGCAAAACAGAGGTCTGTGCAGTTCAGCGCAAAATCGAACATGTGCAACTTTTTCGAAAACCAACGTCAACGCCAACGACAAATTGAGCATTACAGGCAATCGCTAACATTGAAATAAAAATGGTATACTTTTATTCTTGGAACGAATCTACAACATCGGGCTTCTTAAGGCGATATATAAAAAGTTGCATTTTGTTACTTGCAGGCATGCCATTGAAGCTTAGCTGGCGTGTACTCCATTTTAGATCACTGCACTTAAAGCGTAGTTAATATTTCAAAATATTTGTGGTTATACCCACCACGGAAGAAAGGGATATCCTAGATGTGTTTCTTCGTTTGTGTAACATACGAAAATACACAAGTGAAGTTCCATTGCTTTCCGAATTTATCCGTTTGTTCATCAGTCTATTTATCCATCTGTTCGTTTGCCCATCTATTCCTCTGTACATATTTATGTCCCTCTGTTCATCTGTCCCTTCGTCCATCTATCCGTTTATCCGCCTGACCGCTTGTTCTATCTATATACTGGTTTGCGGTTTGTTAAGTCTTGTTTATGGTGCTCTTAACTTATCTTTCTGTCCATCCGTCTTATTGTACTCACGAAAAATAAAAAACTGGAATAGAAAAGCCAATTGAAGACCATAGATATTATATCTTCAAATGATCATGATCCGTTTACAAACAGGTCCACAACTGGGCAAAAATTATAACTTTTTACCTTTAAAATATATCGGTTTAAATGTGGACTGCGAAGAGTTACGACAAATATTTCTGGGTCAGCATCAAATCAAATTCTGAACCGATCTAAGCATGTCGATTTTTCGTCTGTCCGATTGCCCATCTATGTAATTTCTAATGTAAACATTCTCCTGGCCGCACAAACTGACCGACTTCAAATTTAACAAAAACATTAGAAATTCTTGCACGCCTACAGTACCACGTAGACTGAGAACGCATCTGTTTTACACACGGAATAAAAAATTGGTTTTGTGCTCTCTATTCATCAACAGTAGTACATAAATGTAAAAAAACTTGAACGCACATTCCATAGGTGATGCTGCACTTGTACTTGTACAACAATGCTACAAATTAAGTACGCCCACCCAATATTACAGTTTATCAATTTTTCATTTTTTTTTTTCAATACTTTTATAACTTGGCACTTGGAAGCTTCAAAAACTCTATAAAGTGTATAAACTCTTGGCCAGTTTTAAATTCGGAATGCACCTAAGCATGTGCGTCTGCTCGCTTGCCTATCTGTCTGTCCAAAGCTTATAGTATCTGCGATAAGCATTTTCCCGTTCGCCTACAAATTTGCAAAAAAATTTGAAAATGGTCCAGACCTGTCGAAAGACAAGCCCACAATACCCACATGTCTATGCGACAAAAATTGTGAACACATTTGCTTTTAGTGTTTTTTCTAGTTACTAATAAAATGCAACACATTTCCACTTTTAATGTGGAAAGAGAAAAAAAAATCATCTAATCTTATGGAGTATGAAAACGTAGTTCTTTTTCTTTTTTAGTCGGTGATGGGTAATAAAGAGTCGGTTGTGACGCTGTATAATTGTGTCTTGTCATTATAATTAATTTCGGCCAAACAAATAAATTGTGGGACTAAAAAAATTTGGATAAGCACTAGCAATAAAAAAATTATTTTTGGAAAACATTAAAAAATGCGTCGCAGCTATGGGGCTCATACGTTAATTTGTGCAAACATGAAACAAAAAAAACAGATCATTCGCACAAAGCAAAGTACGTGGGACTTTTTGTAAAATTTTGACTTTTGTGTGATTGTCCAGTATTTGAACACATCTTTGGAAAGATTAACCATCTAAGCAAATAAGGAAAATTTTTCCGTTTTTAAATAATGTTTACATCTACTTGTCAAAATAATGCCCATTTACTTTCCTATGAAGTGAAGCGGCTGGAAATTGTGAGAGTTACGTTATTGGAGGACGTACAAGTCCAATCACTTCTTCTCACACAAACATCCAATATTCTATCTCATGTTTTCCCTTGAGAATTTTTTGCTAATAGATGCAGCCATTGCCGTCAATACCGAAAGCGAGACAAAAGCAAACATTTCATGCTTCGGCTCCTGCGAACTCATAATTAGCATTCAAAACTTTATCGTAAATTTTTAATCTTGGTAGAGGCAACGACAACACCTTTCGGACCGCTTTCAGTCTGAGAGCCATTCAACTGTAATTTCCATAAGGCTGCAGTAGCAGAGAAGTTAGAAATCAACAAATAAGACATCGCTTGCCTGTTCCCATGTGGGTTTTATATGATACATGCCCCCTTTTCAGAGTGCTTGGGGAAAAGATCCCAATTTCGAGGAAAATATTTCTTCCACTTTATGAATTTGTTCCCACATATTCCAGAACACTTAAAGCACCTTTTATGTGATCAAAAATACAATCAACTGTGGCTTACTCAAAGTAGATTTACAGGGACGAACAGCCAGCCGTATTTCCTATCAAACATTTGTAGTCTTCAAAATTTGAGAGAAAAAGGTTAACATATATTCACACACAAATAAAGACCTAGCTTGCAAATATTCATAATCTATGTACAATCAAAGAGCTTTTTAATCAGAAACTTCCTGATACTTTTCCGTCAAAATGTCTAAGTTATACGAATCGCGATCACTATTAGTCGACAGATGGATAAATATATGAGTGATTGCTTTAACACTAAACTTGGAATACAAATAAAATCATTTTTATACCCATCAAGGAAGGATGGCGGTACGTTCACTTGGTCAAGAGACCCTGAATGGAGCTTCAGACTCCACGTAACTCCAAAGTGTGCACAGTCTTGACCGGCATCAAATTCTGAATGGATTTAAGTATGTCTGTCTGTTCGCTTGTGCAGCGTCTATTGTAAATGTTCTTCTGCCCGCAAAAATAAAGCTATCGGCTTCAAAATTGGAGGAAACATGGAAAGTTCTTGTACGGAGATTAGCACTGCAAATAAGCCAATCGGCCGAAGGATGCACTTACAATGCGTCGTAATTTGAGAACAATTGCGTTTTCAAAAGCGAAACAATGATGAAAATGATTGGGTTTTAGCTCATTACCCAGAAGCTGCAGCAGATAAAGCTATAAAAATTTCCACCTATATTCTATGGGCAATTCTGTAGTGTCTGTACCGAAATGGAGAAAATCGGTCATTCCCAGCCAATATTATTCTGTTCCAAAATATTATTATTTTGTGAAACCTTTTGCACACACAAATGTACAAAATATATCGTTACGCGGCGTCAAATTCGTAATCCGACCGTCCGCTCAGGTTGTCCGTCTGCTCATCTCTCCGTCCGCCTATGTGTACACATAATATCTATGGGTTTGTGCTAACTACGCATAAACCGCAGCAGCCACACGATCAAGATTTCAACGCATATTCTACGAAAAATGTGAAAAATCAGTTACGCCCTCTTAATTTTATAGAGCATTTCCGATAGAGGCAGTGGGTGTGAAAAGATTCGACCGCAACGGAATACAATTTTGTTGCTTATCAGCATCAATTTTCTATTTACAATCAATCTATGAAATGAGTAAAAGGGGAACCCATTGTTCCTCAAAAAGCATAACAAAGTGTGTGTGAAATAATTGAACACACCACCGAAGAGTGCAGCCACCAGTTTATGTGAATATTAATAAATGATTATGAGGTTCAATTAATCAACAAAATAAATAAATAAAAACTTTTGTTTTCTTTATCTTTCGCTTTTATTCCACCGTCCGGTATTCAGTCGGTTCGAAAATTTATGTAAATAAAAACTCACAAACATACATATGGGTATGGGTGCGTATATTTTATGTTAACATTTGCTTCAAATCTTCAAAACTTGCGGGAAAAATTTAAATATTGATTTTTCTCTTTTTACTTTCAAGGATGAAAGCTGGTGAAAAGCTTTTGTTTGTCGATGTGATATCAAGCGCAAGCCTTCTTTTTTCTCATTTCTCTAATATTTGTTGGTTATCTTTTTGTTAAATTTCCTTTCAAATAATGACGTCTTTGTTGAAAGCCAGTCAAAATTTCTCAATGGATTTAGAACAGTTGAGTAAGTACACAAGTTAAAATCATCTTACAAGCCGACGTCCATTATAGAGGTTTCGGGCTTCATTACAGTTCAGAGCCTCAATCCACTGAGCAAGAGTAACCAAGTGGGTGAGTATCGCTACTAACAAGTCAGTATTCGCGAGTTCAGATCTCAATGCAATAGAACTTACTTTGGTGGGAGCTATAGTGGGTATTCAGTCGGCAAAGGCATAACGCGTACCGATTGGGCAGACAGACGCACTAGGTTGAGGCCGCCGCCATGTACCCTTCCCTTTCTTCACTTCTTGTTTCTGATCGTTACCGTATTACACGAATAGTCGAAATCCCCGAGGAGGTCATCCAAAAAAAAAGCAGTTGAATGTCTTCTTAAAAGCAGCTCGAGCCCTTACCAAATTCAAAGAATTATTAAGACCTGTATTTCTGAACGAATCAAGTTTCTATTAAAGGGACCCCACATTGTCTTTTTTGCATTTGCCGTTGTTGAGATGTTTGTAATGATGTCTACTCCTATTTTCAAGCCAGGTAGGCGTGTCGCAATTTTTTCGGTCTAAACTATAACATGTAAAGATGTGGACGAAGAGATTTCATCGGATCAATATTTCACAGTGATAAGGATTTATAATATTTCTAAAGAATGTCTTTCACAAGCACATGTACAACCATAAGGATGAAATGAGTTTGCTTCCCTCGGTAGTCGGTATACTATAGAAAGCTTAAATTGAAAAGAACAATTTCAGCAGCATTAACACAACACAGCACAATGGCACATAAATAGCTAAGTAAAGAATAGCTTGCAATGTGTTATCTTCATCGTGGAAAATTCAGCACAAAACTTGTAATGCATACACCGTCGAAAACTGTTTTCACCTTGCTTTCCTTCAAGGTCAGATTAAATCCATATTTTTTCTAGGTTATGTTCATTATATTTCACATATAATACATTGTAAGATTGAAGAGATTTCGAACGATAGGTAGAAAGCAACATCGGTAGGGGGAATTTACCTCTCTGTTGTCAGATCCCCCCTCACGAAGAAACTTCACATAGGAAATTTCTTGATTTTACGCAAGCTTACGAAATGCGAATTATGAGCACAAAGCTGAAACCTCTATGTCAAAACTCATGAATATTCGAAGTTAGGTGGCAATGGGCTTAATCTGGAAAACTTCACAGAGCATATGCAAGTCCATCGAAGTTAATTATGGTATAGATTTATAAGAAATTTTGGACTTCTTGTTAACGACGCTTATACGCTTTAAATGAAGTTGGCTTGCGCCATCAAATTTCATACAAAGTGCAGGGAATACAAGACATGTCCATTTAGGGAAAGTTGATTTTTGATCAGATTTGCTGCGAAACTTAAGGTCTTCACCTACGGTTCAGTGAAAGGGAGCGAGTTTGATTTGGCATTTATGGGACCGCAGTAAAGGCAGAGAAAGTTTGATTGTGTCCAGTTTTGGAAATCTCCCCATTTGGACATAGTTTAAGTTTTGCAGAACAAGATAAACATTTAAACGAAAACTTAGTGATTATCAGTAAAAATCATTAACAAGTTTAACGAAATGTCACATATTTCTCTGGCTGGAGATTTTTAAACAAAAAAAATATAAATTTTTACTCAACGGAGGGAAGGACAGTTTGGGCATGGAACCTCTACAATCTTGAAAGTCTCACTTCGCCCTTACGATGCGTATTATAAAAATGGAGACTATTTCCGGTTTATGTTAAACTTGCGAAATAAACATCTGAACCAAGACCCAAGACCAAGACCAAGTGAGTAATAGCGAAGCAAACCTTCCAAAGCTTTGAATAAAATTAGCTCTTAATGCACGGGAAATACCTGGATTGTGGTCTTTATAATCTTTCAATGACTGATAGGTAAAAATCTTGGAAGTACCTCGAAGCCCTTGAGATGTATAAGTCCGGAGAATGGAGAATATTCAATATTGTGAGACACCTCGCGGTAACTTAAATATGTCGTTTACACGCAGCCCTCAGGAAATGGACGTCTAAAAAATAGTGCGCCAGAATACACTGCCAACAAGACCAATGATTTTAGGAAAAACTAGTGGCTTGTTTTGTTTAGTTAAGATTTGATCGGAAGAATTGACAGAATCGTTTCTCCGTCCATCCACTCACGCACTTCAGCATTGGTCTGCTGAACGCATTTTTCTCGAATAACAGACTTAGCTTAGTTAGTGGTCTATAATCAAATCAGTCGTTTTTATTAACATCAGTTACAATTAGTACAAAACAAGAGAATATATCAACAACAAAAAAAACAAATTCAATTTTTTAGAAAAAACTGAAAAAAAAAGAGTTTATAATAAATAAACAGTAAATAAAATAGCTTTACATCTGCTGTTGTAAATAGTTTTAAGAACATAAACGTCACTGCTTTCGTAGTAGGTTCACCTTGAGCTGAAACTAAACTCATCATTTTTCATAATGAATAAGAAAGAATAGGTGCGTTTAAAGGAACAAAAATAGACGCAAAAAACTTGAAAAAATATGGAAAGAACCCAAAGGAAGAAAAACGAAAAAAAACCAAATCTTTCATTCATTAGCTTCCAGAAACAAGGAAGGTAACTATAAAAGACCTCCTATCAATTCGTCTTAGTATTTACGTCACTATTTGCGTCTAGTCTTTCTAGACGGGCCTAAGCCGTGCGCCGAAGATTCCTTTTCTGCCGCAGGGGTTTCCTCCTGTCCTTCTTCAATCTTTGCAGCCATCTCTTGACCTACTCCATTAATTTCTTCTTTCTTCTTCGCACTAGTTCCAGAACTTTTAATATTTTTGCCTTCTTTCCCTGCGGCTTTGACTTTCTTAGCATCATTCACTTGAATCCCATTTTTCACAAGAAATATAGTATGCTGAGCACCACCAGACGCTTTAAGTATTCGCCTGCCCTCAGTTTGCTTACTTTCAATTAAGGTAGGCTCTAGCGCGTCTTCTTCGGATCCTGTTCCCAACTGATAAGACGAGCCCATACCCCACGCATATACTTTGCCATCACTGGTCGACGCAAATGATTGCGAATCGCCACAGGAAATATGAACAATGCCTTTTTGTGCCAAAGCCGATATGGTTGTCAATTCGGTAGCATCATCATTAGTAGGCCCCAAGCCTAAACGACCGTATTCTTTACGACCTACAACCTGCACGATACCGTCATCCTTCAGCAGCATAGTGTGATGTTGGCCACCAGCTATTTGTGAAACATGGTCCACATTAATTCTTATCGGACAGCTAACAGGCGATATGTCTTCAGGGCACGCTAGTTGTTTGTAATTATTTAATCCAAAAGCCCACATTTTACCAGTTTTCGGTTCTTTGAGAAAAGTGCAATATGTAGTCGCCCAAATGGCTTTTATAAGTTTAGAGCCGCTTGTCTTTATTAGCACTTGCTTAGGATTCAATAGTTCTACTTTACCACACCTTTCTTCTCCTGAAGCACTTCTCAGAGACACTCGACCCAATTGACCTTGTTGTCCACAACCCACCGTATATACCTTACCCATGCAACTTAATATCACCAAGTGATTTGCGCCGGAGGCAACATCACAACAACGTATTCCAGGTAAGATGTCAATAGGCAAACGCTGAATCCCTTCCAATGTTAAGCCCATACTGCCGTGGGAGTCGCGAAAGGACCCCCAGGCATACACCCGACCATCTTCTAACAAGCAAGCGGAATGTGAATCACCCGCGGTGATTTTTAGAACTTTATCTGGTAAATCAACTTTCTGCGGTATAAACTCCGAACCATCCTCACTGCTATCACGACCTAACGTACCCTCATCATTGCAACCAAATGAGTATACGTGACCTTCTTCTGTCAATAGGAGACTATGCATAGCGCCAGCTGTGACATCGACCACATTTTTCGCAAATTCAACTAAAGTAGGAAGCTTGCATTCGAGTTTGGATTGGTCATCTCCTAAACCCAATTGTCCCACATCCCCCTGACCGCATACCATTACTCGTCCCGGCACATCTGGTCTCTCGGGCAATGACAATGGAAAATCCACCGCACGTTTCATTTTAGGCTTAGGTTCGTCTCTTTGCTTGCCATTATTGTTTGGCGGTCTCTTCCTTTTCATAAGTTCGCGTGACATTTCTACGTACAGGTATATAAACAATATATATAAAATCGGCTCGGACTTATTCAAAAACAGCACTTTTCTTGCGAAAACTTAAGGCTGCTTCTGTCGCAGGGTTATGCCACGAGTAGAAGATCTAGAAAAATAACTTACTTTTAACCAATTTTCTGGAAGAATCTTGAATATCACAAGCGATTTTTCTAATTCTTGGTTTTGAAGGGGCAGGAGAATATGAAATAAAAGAGAATGCCGGCAACTTGAAAGTTTATCTTTTGCATAGGATTGCCAAGTCAGAATGAAAATCAAAGGCCCAGGTTAGGGACATACAGGAGTTAAATTTGTATTTCATGGTAATAATTTCTTGCGGTGCAACTGCTTTTATAGACTTATTTTTTTTTTTTTTTTTTTTAATTCCTTATGCACTCCAGAAGTTGTTAGTTAAATAGGAATCTAATGAAGTGTATGAAGCAATTGGACATATTCAAGAGGCATTTTCGAAATATTAAAGTTATCGAGAAAAATATTGTAAATATAATGCTTTTACTATTGCACATGTGCACAAGCACATACAGACGCATGCATATGCTTCACTGTACTCACATTGAGTTAATTAAAAAGGTGGAGGGAGACGCTCTTTTCTACATTCTTTTCCTATTTCTTCGTTTCTGGGTCATATCAAATTTATGGGATTTGTTTTGCAATATCGTGCGATGATGGTATTGCACGGATGTATACATGCATACAAGCATACATGCAGCGTTACACCATTTCACGGAAAAGAACAGATACGGTTGAACGCACGAAGCACATAAAGGGAAAAACTCCCCCTTTTTTTGTTTAATGATATATAAAAATTATGTTCATATATGTATATCCCAAGTGTGTTGAGTTGTTGCTCATTTTTTGTTTATTTTATTTATTTATTTAGTTTTCTTGGCTTTTTTTTTTTTCATTTACTTATATACGGTTAATAACGCCGTTAACATTTTTTGTTTAACTTATAATTTTTATTATCCATCGCTCAAGGACAAAGGTGTCATTGTGTTCGTTAAATCCACAAAACCCCCACCCATATCACGTTTATACGATGAACAGAATTTCCAGATCCATGTGTAAGCAAGAGGATTGTGGATACAACAATAATAATAACAGCGAAAATGGGCAAATAGGGAGAAATGGAAAAAATGTACTGATAGCAGGGAAATGAGCGATAGGAGAGAATGGACGAATGGAAGAAAATGAAAAAATATGGAGGAACAGGAAACAGGAAAAAGACATAAGATATCGTTTAAGGTATTATTAGAGAAAGCGTTCTAAGACCTTTTAAAAGAACCGGCTTTCGGCTCTTCGGAGTCGTAATTCTCGAAAATTATATAAGACTTTCTTTTAATCCCACTCAGAAATATGCATTGATATGCATGCTCTGGAAGGAATCTATACTTTTGATCTGCGCGAAATTCCGAATTGGTTTGGATAAGCCCGTCGCATTTATACCGTTGGTTATGGGTCACACTTTCAATGTTTAGATATATCGACGCATCCGTCTGCTTTGCAAGCAATTAAAGCAATTTTAAAAAAAAGTTTAAAACGCCCATAAAAAAATTGTTTCATTATGTGCCACATCAACCAGCGAAGTTATAGTCCTAAGGGAAAGTGGTCCCAAGTGGAAGGCATTCACGACGACCAAAAGCTCTTAAGATAGCAGAAATGTAAAATTTTCATTTAAGGACAAACTGTGACATTTTTTAGTTAGAAAAAAAATTCATTTTTTTTTTTTGTTGAATTTAAAACAAAGTGATGTTGAAATCTATCTTCAATTGCTCTCACCTATCATATCGGGTGTTGAAATTAACACAAAAATTAAATTTAATAAAAGTCCACACATTTGGCTTAAATGCAACATTGTTATGCTCCTTTTTATTGTTGCTTATTTTCCAGGGGTTTTTCAGTTTTTTTTCTTTTTTCTTTTCTTTTCTTTTCTTTTCCTTTTATTATATTAAAGATAGAAAGCAAAATTTCGTGGCTTTTACTTTACACACAAAAACATAAACATAAGCGCACTTAGACGTCTCTTTTATTTTTATATATATATTTTCAGTTAATTTTTTTCGTTTTGTTATGTATCATATATATTACACGCATATATATGTTTTCAAATATACATAAATGAGCAAATCTTATTTAACGTTTGATGTAAATCGACCGCTTTGGACTTGACATAAATAAAAACTGATGTCTGGTAAAGCATTTGACTTTCCATGGAGGCCCAAACAAACAATCGAGTATAAAGCCAGCCAGAGTCAGTCAGCCAGCTGTATATTTGTGTGTGCGTCTCCATGTGCGCGCTTATGTGTATGCGCAAGTGTACATATATATACATATATATATATATATATATATATGTATGCATGTATTTCAACGAAGCATTCAGTTGTAGTGGCGGTTTGTTTATACACACATATATATATATATATATATATCTGATATGCACAGATAAATATATATATATAGATATACATAAGTATATACAACACGTATATAATGTATTCATCGTTTAGCTTACATATCTTAACATATATGTAGAGAATTTTATACAAGAGGGTTCTTTCCGGTTGTCGTGGCATTCAAAATTCTAAAAAATAAAGCTGCAGGTGTGTGCGTGTATGTTTGCGTATGTATAATGCTTTTGGCTTACTTCCATCTGGGGTTAGTTTTTAGTTTTAGTTTTAGTTTTAGTTTTAGTTTTTCTTAACTTTAGGCAAAAGGAAAAAAGCACTTAAATACGCTACATTAATGCGCTCATAGAAAGAAGAACAAGAGATTCATTGTTGCTCTTGATTTTCCGTTACAATGCATGTGCACATGGGTGCGTACTTCGCGTACAAGACTACAAATAACACCCTTGTATGCATTTCCATACACATCGCGTACACTTCCTCTCTTCTACGTTTTCTTCATCCATTGTATCTGACTCGAAAGCAAAAAAGAAAAACTTATTTCGTATTTAGTAAACGTCACAGGCAAACGATTAGACCGAACCAAACCGTACGCATAATGCATGCATGAGTTTTGCTAAAAGTTCATTGCATGATATTCTCTGCTCTTTTTCTGCTGGTATTGGTTGTTTGATTGTTTATTTGCTTGGGTTGGCGCTTTAGTTGATGTTGATTCGATGATGACTCATTAGTTTTCTTGTTTTGTTTTTTCTTTTTTTTTAATGATTATTGTTATTGTTCGTACGCGGAAAATAAGGACTTATTGTAAACAAAACCAAACCAGAAATCGTATAACAAAAAAGCAACCTATTAACAGCTCGAAGCGAATATCGAGTGCCCTTTAAGTGCATGGATATCATCATCGACTATTGCATTGAAAAGTCTTCCAATGCAATGAAGGAAAATGCGCACAGATTAGATTACTCAAGTTGACGGACACATTTTAAAGATTTACTTTCTTTATTCAAGACACAGTCCGAATGCAAACGTATTTGGTAAACTTCACGATCAATTTAGCAGCACAGGGACGATAATCGTCCATACAATGTATGAAGAAAACTGCTGCTCAGCATATTCGTTTCATTTTACTTGTGTGTATTTGTTTTTATTATAATAAATTTTAAATAATTGCTGAAATATTTTCGTGTTGTGTGTCGTATTGTGAGAAATAAAAAAAAAAGTGAAAAAGAGATGATTATGATTAAAGACGTGGGTGTGTGTGTGTGTGTGTCGTGTGTGTGTCAATAAGGGTTGGGCTCATTGCTAAAGCAAAAATTGTCTCCAATGACACAATTACTGTTAAGTAGACATACATGTATATGTGTATACGTGCGCATATATATTACGTTTATCGCTGAAAGATAGCGGTACAGATATACTATCATTGCGTTTGTAACCTTCAGGCAAAAACAACTTTGTTTTGCAAAAGTAAAGTTTTTAAATGTTTTAATCCGTAGTCACTTCCTGCTTCCTTACGTCTATCTCTCTGCCTCTCCTCAATCAGTCCTATGAATTTCTGGCTGTCTGTTCTTTACACAGCACCTTTCTTTATCTATCCGTCTGTCTGCCTCTTCATATATTCTTTCGTCTGTACTGTCAATAGTTTGTCCATCCGGGCGTCCATTGGTCAAAATGTGTATGTAATACTCTGCCTCTGAGCGTGTGTCTGTCCACCCACTTTACGATCTATTTTCGGCCCGATCGCTTATCCGTTGACTTACTCGGTTGCCTTCTAATCGGCTTATGCTTATCGAACTGTCATTAAACAGCTTCGTGTGCCCTTTTAGCGGTGTCCCTCTCTATCCATTATCCCTTCTGCAGCTTATACCTCCAGCTAGTATTCAAATTTTTAAATGTTGAGAGATTAAACGTCAAAATGATGTGGTGTTAGTCAAAGACTTCAGTAGATAATTCCATCTTGAGGTGCATTATATAATAATGCGAAGAACAACTCCTGTTGAAATCGTAATCAAGACACAAAAAAATTAACCTACAAGAACTAAATTAGCTGGAAATACGTTTCCTCTAGAGCAGCGAAACGTTCTACGTCCACCTTCCAAATTTACCAAAATCCGGAATATTTGGTACTGTTGCTTACGCCTCGTTTCTGCACACGCTCCTTAGCTACGTATATAGTTTTGTATGGGCCTATTTCCTCAAATTCGGATTTTCATTACAAAGTTTGTTTTTTAGATAGATTGCGTTGATTAGACTGACTATATTTCTCCACATTTAAAATGACTGAATGGCCATAGTCTGTATGACGGCATGCGCCGCACCGCTAAATGTGTTTGGTTAAACCAATGGATTAGGATGCAAATATCTTACTAATGAGCAACAGCATTAGTTAAAACAGACAACAATAACTAATACATGATAAGTAACAAGTGATGCGGTCTGAGCCGATTAAATTTCTTTCTTGTCTTTTTTAATCCAACTATATAAAGTTTCGCTTGCAGTTCAGATTGTATTTCTTTTTTGATCAGAAACAAAAAAAACAAAATTACGCTAACGATTGCACTTTCCGCATCTACCACAGAAAGGTGACGATACACTTACTCCGTTATTGTGTTCCGAAAAAACGTTAGAAGCGGACATCAGTGTCTCGCATTACGTACCTACATACGTATGTAAATATATTTAATTAATTTGAGGGGAAACATCAATTTTTCGGAAAATTACATTTTTCGTTTGCCTTAAATGGCCGAAAATTGTATGAAAAAATGATTGTGGGCATGGCAAAATTAGAAATGTTCGGAAGAACTGATTTTCCAAACTCTGATTTTCAAAACTACAAGCAACATAACTCCAAAAATTTTCATTCCTTGCGTTCGAATCATTTACTTTTGTAACTTTAGTAACGTTTTATAGAGAAGTACGGGGGATTTTCAATCAGTTAATAGGAATTCATTGCTTTTTAAAAAATTTGAATCGTTTTATATAAACACTCGCCGCTCATACGAAAATCATTATACTCAAGAAAACTGGTATACTGCTTATTGCAGCGTCCCTTAAATTACAGATTCCTCCTAAGGAACGGCTCTAATGCTATTATTTTTTTTTGCTATTTTTAAATATAATTTTTTTATTTGCACGGGCTTAACAATTTCCCCGAATACGATGATTGCGTGATATTGCTTTTCTTCATAACGTGTTTCTTGCGAAACGCTTGTTCTGAAGCCGTTACAATGATGTCTCCCTTTAAGACTCTGAATCGTGTCCGTGCTTCTCTTGCTTGCTTGAGTTTCAAACTCACACGATCGCAAAAATTTATAACTGCAATCCGGTTCCTACACTTTTTATGTACATTAAAGAGCTGAAGTTTCTAAAAAGTTGATAAAAACTTCGTATCTACGATATGAAAATAGTTTCTCCGATTTATTGGAGATAGCGATACAAAATTTCATATAAACATTTAATTGGGCTGTTCAAACGTTTATGTCCAAGGCTTTGCCGTCCACGTTTTTTATTCAAATACTCAAACAAATTCAGCTGCAATAGGAACGAATTGAATAATACGAGGTTCTTACATTAAAAACTAATTATATAATTAATTTAAACTTTATAATTAAGAAAAACGAAAAAAGGAGGAAATTTAACTAAATTTCCATCTACGAATAAGCAAATTAGAAGAAAAAATAACAAGATTATCGCTTGCTTCGGAAGTGTTTAATTAACCCCTCCATTGCCTATACGGTTTCAGTCCAATTATACGGCTGTGCAGTCAAATTATTGTTCGTTGAAAAAGAAATTACAACCAACGTTTACCTGTTTTTATTGGAAAGCATTTCCAGTTTTACTTAAGATTTTAGTAGAACTTAAGTTTTTTTATTATAAACTGTGTAGGTTTGCCCGGTATAGAACTATGGCATGGATTCCAAAAATTTCATTTATATTTATTGATACGACTGTTCAAGTACATGGTCTCAAAATTTCGGGCCAAATGCAGTAAAACTCTAGAAGAAGGAAAGAGAGAGAGAGAGAGAGAGAGAGTGAAGGAGAGCTTTTGGAATATTTGCGACCCACAGTTATATCGCTTTTTTTTATCAAATCTTCATTCTTGAATTCCGCGAACACGATTTCTCAGAGGCGAATAACGCGAACTTCTTCTAATTAGGTTATTTTTTGTGCTTTATTGTAGCGTAGTATTGATTGAATGATTCGGGAAGAAATTTCTTTTTTGTAGGTAAAAAAAAACACATCTACTCCTTTATAGTGTATAAATATTTCATCGAGAAGTGACACTTCGTGATATCACGAGTTGTCAGTCGGCGATTTGCTTCAAGTAATGTCTTTATCAGCTCCTGCTAGCCTTCTCGAACGTGGTGCAAAAGCACCGCAACGATATTTTGTAAAGCCTTTTCACTGGTAATAGAAGTAAGGTGTGCCGAAAATGCTGCTTCCGACTTGTCTTCCTTGGAAAGCCACCAATCAAAAAACTTTTGCGCAGAATCAAACAACATTTTTCCCTTCAAATCATAACGATATCAACTATCAAGTGTATGAAGACCGTGCACCTTAAAGGTGAACTTGGCTGTGAAAAAATGAAATTAAATACACTGTTGGTAGATTTTACCGAATATCCTTCCGTCAATCGTGGCCTGTACTCGCCGGCTATTAAAAAATATTTAGTGTTGTTGATAGCAAAAAAAAGCAATCGCTAGTTATTCTTTTGCCTGCTGAGAGTCTGAAATTTTAAATGAAAATTTTATAAAATATTGGATAAATGCTGCTCTTTATATATACTCCAGCTTTGAATAACACAATTGTCCCAATGTACTAAAAAAAAAAAAAAAAAAAGAGCAAATGTGTTCTTCTTATTTGCCGAAGTCTACGTGCGCCTATGTCATTAAAACAGGTTTTTTAAATTTCCGCACGTTCTTTTTGCCCTTAAGGTGATGCAATAATTCTGACATTCATTGTTCGTATGAAATGAAGGAAGGAAGTCATTGAACAACATAACGTTTGTAAATTACTACACGATAAGAAAGATGAGCTTAATAATTCGAACAAAACCACGTTAACTTACATACATATACACACGATTTATAATATATTTTAATTAAAGTTAAAAGAAAAATTTTTGTTTGTTTTGTTTTTTTTTTCAAAGAAAAAGAAACAAACGCCAGATCATAACCGCCCGCATATTACTTTAATGAGCTTCTTAAAGATGTTGGGAGAGGGAGAGAAGATTGTAATCACGCATTCAATTGAGATAAGTGAGAACTTATTGATTGATGGAGATAAAGAATTAATGCCACATACATCTTAATTCACCCCACAAGGTCTATGTGCTATTAGCTCTTTTGCTGGAAAAAAGACTACTTTTAACAAATTCTTAATAACTATGCCAAGGACAGACTGTTCTAATAACTTTCTAGATCTGTGTGAACACTACCGTCCGCTTAGCTGAATGTTCCTTACGTTTTGCAATAATTGTTTTATCTTTCATTGTAGTATTTCTCCCGTTCTGCCATTTTACAATTTTTGTACACCAAGAAAACTTTCATTGCACTGTTCCTCCGTGTTTTTATGCCAATCACAAAAGGATGAGCGGTATATTTATTTTGTTGGAATGTTTGCAACGCCCACATAGAAAGAAGGAGACCCCACAGAATATAGAGGTTGTTGATTAGTATCGAATTCCGAATCGATTTAAGCACGTATGTCTGTCTGTCTGCGCAATATGTGTTGTACACACTCTTCTGGTCGACTTCCAAATTGGCAGGCGCATTGGAAATTCTCGTAGACAGGTTGCCATTGAAAATGGCATAAATCGGTCCACGTAAATAGAATACCTCTCTGGTTCAAAGGGAATACAAAATTGGTTTCTTACTCATTACTCATAAACGATAGCAGATAAATCTACAAAAGTTTGGACGTATATTTTTCGGGCGACGATGTAGTGCCTGTTCAAAAATGCTACCGCGCCTACGCAGTACTATAGTGTGCCAAAACTTCGATATTCTTTCTTCGATACCTTTATAACACAGCACAGAAGCAAGTTTCAAAGACCACATAAAGTACGTAAACTCTTCAAGTCAGTTGCAAATTCGGAATGCACCTAAGCATGTCCATCCGTCCGCATGCCAAACTGTGTAGTGTCTGTGCTAAACATTTTCCCGTTCGCAAACATAAAGATATCGCCTTCGACTTTTATTCAGAAAATAGAAAAAGTTTGCCACGCCCCACGCAACATTGTGTAGAATGAAAATTGTGTTTTTTCCTCTTTTCCATGTATATGAAAACGGTGATGAGTGTAAAAGAATCGGTCACGACCGAATACATTTTTCTTGCTTGCTTTGTATTCATGCGTTAGCCCACTTTCCAGAAACCTTTTAAATATTCTTTGAAAGTAATCAGTCAATGTCGCATATTAAAGCATATCTTGCTTCAGGACAAATTTATCATAATAGCTTATTACAAATGTCACATACACGTAATTCTCTATATACCTATTAAATGAAAAATCCGAAGCATTTGAACGAGAACGAAAGTTTTTTAGGTCAAGGATAAAATGTACATAAGGAGAAGTTGTTAGGTTAGGTATAATTAAGTTTTATTTTTTGCACACCATTTTCATATGTAAGTTTCAAAATGGCAGGTGTGCTAGAGAATTCATCGATTATTTCCTAATTGCGTGTATGTCCATGCTCTAATGCGTAGTAGTGGAGTAGGTCAGTGAGCTTTTATTTCCACCAATTGTTTTTTTTCTCACAGAAGTCATTAGGAAAAGAGTCGCCTTTAGTTTTAATAGCTTGCGGTTATTAGTGTCCTACCAAAGGCATAGTGTTGAAAATCTGACAGTAAGTGGAAGGCAAGTCTGTTATTCGGAAAGAAGAGTAATTTTTAAAATAATTAGAAATAAGATGATTGCTGGATCTATAATTAGCTTTAAGGTATTTTTAACGTGGAAAGGGGAGGGTTCGACCGGGCGTCGGAGCACCTTACTAGTACCACGACTACCTTTTCAAAATATCATTTCTAAGCTTTACGTTACAGTGGATGTCATTACGCCGAACTTCACAGTCTTTAAAGAATTGAAAGCATTGCTCGCGGTGAGAGAGCCGCGCTAACGGCAACAATATATACAACAACAATTCTCTATACACTATATTCGAAATAATATTGAGAGTGAAGCAAGCGGCCATTGAAATTAGCGGGCACGATTATGAAGAAGTAAGATTGTGTGTGCGTGTCAACTTTGAATTTGAAAGACAATTTTCAGACGGGAAAAGCTGCTCTAAAAGCGAAATAGAAAACATTCTCTCAGTCATATTCTAAGTGCGCCTAATTCTCTTTTCCCACCAATTTTTTCTACACGAGATTTGATTTAACGCGGGTTGACAAGCAAAGAAATTCTTCTTTTACACGGATTAACGCGATTTTCAATATTTTATACATTTTTGTTATCAATTTCCTGTTTAGGTTTCTATGAATTTTTTTCATTCCTCCACCCCTCACCAACATGCGTTGTAACTTCACAATTCAGTTACATTATGGCGGCTGTATGCGTGTATGAATGGAGTCCCCCGAATTATGCGTAGAGCAATCAATCTAAAGTAATGTATTTCTTAGGAAATTTAAGTTGATTTTTCAATTTATAATTTATTTCTTATAATATATTTAATGAGTTAAAATGTGTCAGTAGGCACGAAGTAAATTTTTATTTGAACTCTGACAAGAATTTTTTAATATTGTGTACTGTGCTTTTCAGTCTCCTTTTTAGGTTTGGAACCAATCTTCCAACATCTTTTTTGCACAAATTTTTTGGGAACGTGTCGATCGCGTAAAAAGAGATTTGGGTGTATAATGGTATGCTCATGCTTTGTGTTTGATCGATTAACGCGTAAGACGACTTGTACACTTTTCTTGGGTCTTGGCTTTTAGCTGATGTCAATGTTTGTCACATCCAAGACCAGCTTATCGCCCTTTTTTTGAAAATGTATTAAAAGAGAACGGTCCAATATTATTCTTAACACTACAACTGCCGACGCTTTTCGTATATCTATTTATAAGGAAATAGAGCAATTTGAACCGCGATGCTCGACAATTTAACGCAGTTACAAAACGAGATATAAAAGAGAGCTGGCTTTGACACAGGTACTCCTTTACATTCCTTGACCGATGAAAGAGCCAAATTTAACAAGGGGATTATAGTCTGCCCATCTATGCGTTCACACTAGATTAGAAATTGAGACAACCTCGCAAGACTCAGGCAATTTTGTTCTTCTTCGTCTATAACTTTCGATTTCGTGAAGATATGTCCGAAAACCCACAACCTGTAAAAGCTTAGCCAAGCAGCGAAAATGTAAGTGTAGGTATCCGTAGGCCTTTTCTTATATAAGTGAAAGTGGTCAAAAGACTCGGGGACTTGCCTCTCCTTATAACGGGGTTTTTGAAGCTCAAAAGTTGAAAAAGATCAACTTGCCCCACGCGGTACCTTTACTTTTAATGGAAAAGCGTTTACTTTTTTTAGTTTCGATCGAGACCGGTGCCAATTTTTAGAATATTTAATAAATATTGTCCTGATTAAAAATGTAGGAACAAACCACGCGTAAAGAACATATTATCTAAAAATGTTTATATGGAATCCCGGTACTTATAAACTGCATAATTATTATACCCACCCCTGAAGGATGGGTTTTGTTGTTTTTCATAATGAATGTATTACTCAAAACGAAAGTTCAGAGAGAGACCCTACATTGTATATATCGATATCTGTCCGTCTGTACGTCTGCATAGTGTTTGTTGTTGGCATTCTCCTAGTCGCAAAAATGGAGATATCGACTTCAAATTTAGTAGAAACATTGGACGTTTTTCCACGCAGGTTAGTATCGAAAACCGGCCAAATTGCTCAGAGAAGTGGAACGCAAACTCAAACGCAATTTTTGCTCGTTACTCGAAAATTATTGAAGTTTGAAGGCTGAAATGTTCTACATTTACTATATAAAACGGAAAGAAATCGGACATGCCGACACAAAGTTAAAATTAGATTAACACATGTTCGCCAAACATTCGTGACTTGTCCTCGTTTACTCTTGTTAGCCTCACCATCCATACTTCCATACTTCATATCTTTTCTCTTTTTAATGCGCACAACTTGAACCTACAAATTATAACGGTCAAACTCCATATATACTTTCCATACAGCTAGTTTTTTTAGTTTCGATCACACGTACACAACATATTATCTAAAAATGTTTAAATGGAATTCCAGTACTTATAAACTGCATAATTATTATACCCACTACTGAAAACTATATGTTAAGAAAGTGAAGAAGTATTTATTAAGGAACGTATATTTTTCTGTTATATGTAAAGTCAAAGAAAATTAAAATAAAATCGGAAAAATATACTAATGGCAAGATTAAATTGCTACACAGATTGGCAGACGGACAGACGAATAGACGATGACAGGCAAACGATTTCTCCAAGTCTTGAAGAAAAATAAAAGAAATTTGTTTAAGTATATGTATAAAAGACAGTGTTTCAAGTAGTTTCACATCTTCTTCCTGGTTTTTCAATGTGGAACTCACAGCCGCTTTTGTGGAACCCACAGCCTCTTTTGTGGAACACAGCCGCTTTTGTGGAATGGCGCTTTATAGTGCTGACAGCATCGTAGAATTTTTATTTATCGATTTATCGATAAATGTTGCCGTTTTTGAAAAATTATTAAATCAAGCGGGTGATCTAATATTTAAAACTTAGCTTTCCATAATAATTCTTTTCATTAATCGACAAATCTCAATATATTTATCTACAGACAACGGACTTATCCACAATTATGTGTGTTAAGCCAATATCGCTGAATCAAACAATATATTAAATTAATTGGGTTTTTTCATATTTTTTTATTCTCTATTTTCCCTCTATTCTCTACCGGGTGAAATACTAATTGGAAGCTACTCGATTCTGAAGGAAAACTTTGTTGGTTAAATTATTAAAACCTTTGTCACTTGTTGATGACATCACACTCGTATCACAACAAAAAATGATAACAATAGCAATCAAAAATAATAAAATTAAAAACGTTGTAAAAAATCAAGAAAAATATTTTAAATAAAACTAAAAAAAAATTCTTTTGCTCTTAACATAGCAATAAAATATTACTAATAAAATATTGTTAATAAAACAAATATTTTTGTTATTAACTAATACAAATAATGCATCAAACAAAACAAGAATGAAATAATGAAAAAATAATAACGATAAAAATAATGGCGGTGGCCGGGAAATTTGCGAAAAGTGAAAAAGTTTATTGACGCTTATTAAAACTCAGAAAAAACATCTTATGTTCACACTGTGCCTTTTTTATAAAGCGGAGTATCATCCGGACGCTAATTATGTGTTTTTCAGTTAACTAGCTCTCATTTGAAAGGCGTACCTTGAGAGTCATCTCGGTGAGAGTTATGTAATGATTTCGCTATTCGAAATTATTTCGAAGAAATAGTGGGAAAATACAATCGATAACAATATCATACAAACGTAAGTAAAAACAAAACTATGGGAAATTTTCGAAAAAATTAAATGAAGTGAAATAATTTCACATAATTTCTATAATTTCACATTTAGATTTCTTAGGAAAACTTTAGATTGTGAATTTGAATTTTAAATTTTAATATATATCTTTTCATTTTATATATTTTTCTTTTTTTGTATTAAGGCATAACGTAAAATTTTTTGATTTAATTATTTGGTAACAACATTTTACTCACCTTTTTTTTATTGTGCTTCTGAGAGACCGTTTCTCACATCTCTTGTGCATACATACATTTAAAAAGTTCGAAATTCGAAAATGACACCATATTGACACACTGAATATTAAAGAAAAAGAAGAATTTCCCGCCAACTAATCTTAGTTCTGCTTTCGACATCAATTAACCAGCTGATTAGCTGTAAATTTTATGACAAATGTACGGCAAAATACATCGCTGCATATGTAATACACAAAATAATGACATTTCGAAAAAATACAAAGCAGAATAAAAAACTATTATATTTTGATTTCTCGACGTAAAAATAAACAATAAACACCATAATATTCAATAGGAGCAATTAAACAAAGTGGCTAATACTAGCGATGATCAGGAGAAAAGTGAATCCAAAGACGATCCGCTGGAAGATGAACGCCAGGGTTTTGTTAGGGAAGTAGGCAATCAAGCAGTTTGGAGTTTGTCATCTTGCAAGCCGGGTAAGAATATTGACGAATTATTACACAAAAATAAAGAAAATTTAAAATAAAATCTAAAAAAAGGTTTTGGAGTAGAACGCTTACGTGACAACATAATGGACACATATTGGCAATCGGATGGTCAACTACCACATTTGGTGAACATACAGTTTCATCGTAAAACAAGCATAAGTCAAATTTATATTTATACCGATTATAAACTAGATGAAAGTTATACACCGTCACGTATTTCGATAAGAGCCGGGTCACACTTTAATGATTTACAAGAATTGCAAATAGTTGACTTAACGGAACCAACGGGTAAGTGCAATTGCTGTAATTTTATCTCATTCTTTCTGCTGAGGTTAGCTTTTATGCCAATATTAATTAAGGTTGGGTGGCTATACCGATTAAAGACGGCAGCGTTAAATCGATACGGACCTTTATGCTGCAAATTGCTGTTATTTCTAATCATCAGAATGGCCGCGACACTCACATGCGTCAAATTCGTATACACGCACCTGTGGAGGGGCGTCATTATCCATTAGAATTGTTTGGTAAATTTAGTACAGTCAACTTTCAAAAGTTCGCCACAATACGTTAAAATTTTTGTTAAAATTGTATAAGGAAACAATGTGAATTTCATTTATATACACATATATTTTTATATTTGCTCGTTTTAGTAGATATTTCGCTCGAATCAAGTTAATAATCTAATAAAATATTACATAAAATGAGTTATGTTATGTTAAGCGAAATTTTAATTTTTTTTTTACATTATAGATGAAAGATCATTTCAATTATAAACTTCTGAATTTTTTAATTATTATTAACGCTTTAAAATGTCACCATTACATATATAAAATAAGATGAAAAAATTTACCATAACTTTGTCTAATATTTACATTCATGTTGGCAAGGCGAATGCTGTGAAATACTTATAGCTGAAATATATTATTTCCAAAATAGAACATTTTTAAATTTAATTTTTAATTTAATTTAATAGAATCGTGGCTTCTGCCTGATGCTTAGCATATATAAATTTGAAGAAACAATTTTTTAGTGGAATATAAGCCAGAACACCATTGCCAGAAGATCAAAGCTCATTTGATCGTAATACTGGCAACATGATGAAGCAATGTTAATGATTTTTCCTGTCTCTATTCCTACGCCCAATCACTTTAGTTAATATAATTAAATTCCGTCCGTAGGTTTTGTAAACGCTTCAAATAATTTTCCGTGGTTGTGATCTTTAATCCACACTCGGTGATTGTCAATGAATGTAGACGCGCAGCTTTGTCAGATTTTGTCTCTAATTCGTTATGCTAACTCAAGCGGAGTAGTGAAAGAAAAATAACAGAAATTAATTGCCTGATATTAAAAATACGTCGCATCATCGGCGTTAGATGTGCTGGCCCCGTCACTTACGCTAGACATAATCAATATACCTTGCAATGAAAACGATTGTGAATCAATTTCTGTCACATTTTCACAACATGAACACGAATAAGATTCACACTCACTGCAGATTATTGCAAAAGGAAAACTAAACACACAACTTCCACTTTTTGGAAAATGAAAATGATTTGTTTTCTTTTGTTTGAAAAATGGCGGCTTTAAAAACGCTTAGATTATAAAAAAACAAAAAACCGAACAACAAAAAAAACATCTCAAAAGTGATCGAATGACGACTTGCACATATAGCCTTCTGTAAGACATAACCAATTTGTATGACAGAGACCAACGTATTAACATAAACCTCGTCTCCCTAAAAGTAAACTATATACTACCGAAATTTTATACTACCAAAAAATTTTACACCACCAAAAATTTAAAAAAAGTAAACCCTATTGTCAATTTCGCATTATTTCTGTTAAGGAAATTAAAATTTCGGGATTTTGGCGCGTAGGTTAAAATTCTGACAGTTGAAATAATATCTTCTTTTTGAGATAAGGCGAAGCTAGATGATGGGTGAAACTGAAAGAAAGTAATACCATGCGTCTTTTGCACGCGGCAAAATGTGGTAAACGCTGCCTTCCGTTAACGGTTAATGCGATAGAAGTATGAATGAGTTTATGAATGTAGACGAAACATTTTGCTTTTAAAACTACTTAAAATTTTATATAGCCTCGATACATTGAACGCAATAATTTTCACGTTTCACAGAGTAAAAGCCCAATCAATTTATAAATTAGTCAATATTATATATTTGATTACATTTTGCGGTAAGATATTTTCAAAATATATTTTTGTAATCAAAGCTTTTTAAAGTAGAATTTTGAACATAAAATGCTTATCAACGGCATGTCGCCTGCAATCGCGAATTAACTTTACGCGTTACCGCAGAAACGTTTTCTTCGAATTTAGTACTAAACAATACGTTGGCATTATTAAACATGCCGTCCTTTAATGAAACGATAATGAATTGGGATGAAGTAAAGTGAGTCTCAAGCATGTTACCAATATTTTGTGTGTGTGACATGTCTAAGGCAGCGTCAACTTCGTCCAGAATGTATAAGGGAGCAGGAGAAAACTTCAACATTGCTAATACTAACGAAAGAGCTACTAAAGAACGTTGACCGCCTGACAACTCACCAGGCGATTCCTTCCATATGCCATTAAAACCAACTTTAATCTCCAAGCCCATTAATTGATTATTCTCCTTGATCGGATTCAGTCGAGCTTGAGCTCCTTGTAGTAAAGTGCTAAAAATGCTGCTGAAATTTTCATCTACAATCATCCAAGCTTTTTCAACTTTCTCTCTCTTTTTTATATCCATTTTACATATAATGTTTTTAATTTTCTCCTTGTCTTGTTCAACAATCTTCTTACGTCGTATCGTTTCTTGATAATTTTCCTCTTCGCGCTCCAATAACACCATAGCTCTTAGATTAATATTACGTTCCATTTTCTCTTTTTGCTCGCCCATCGAACTCAATTTCTGACCGGCTTCTACAGGATTCTCTTTCGAATAATCATATCGCGTATTTTTCATGCCAAAAAATTCTTTGTCTTCATTAATCCAGGGGTATTTTGATTCAAGATTTTCTATTTTTTTAAATGAATCTTTGCTTTCCGAGCGTACTTTATTAACCTCGTTTTCTTTTTTCTTAATTTCTAAATTAAATTCCTCATTATGCTTTTCCAACTTTTCAAGTTTGATGAATAAAGCCTTCAGTTCCTTATTTTGCGAATTAATTTTATCCTTTTGTTGTTTGATTTTCTGACGCAACTCGGCTACTTTTTCTCTAACATTAGCGTTCTCATTGCGCATTTCTTCTTGTTCTGTTTTAAGTTTTGCGATTTTATCCTCTAAACTGATACGTTGCTCCTTAGCTTGAGCAATGTCTTTCTGTAATGACTCAATTTCAATGCATAAAGTATCGTGGTCCTGTTCATGCTTCTTCCAATTGTTGCGAGATTTTTCGGCTCTCTGTTTAGCTTCTTTCATTGCCTCGGCAGCTTTTTTCAATTCGCGCTCACGATAACCTTTAGCATCGGCCAGTTTGCTTTCAATATCTTTGATTTTGGTTTGAGATAACTTTTGAATATTCTGGGCTTTAAGCAAGTCGTCTTCATGGCTCTTAATTTGTTCCTTAAGGGAGAGGATTTCTGTTTGATGCTGTTGGAATGTTGTTTGCGACAAACGTTGTTTGCAAGCATCCAATTCGTGCTGTCGCAATTCTATAGTCTCTTTGAGTTTCTGGTACGAACGTGCTTTATTCTCCAATGAGCTAACATATTGAACAAATCAAAAGATATGAAATACAACCGAATATAAATGAAATTGAGAAAAAGTCTGAATTTGTACAATGAAATTGAGAATCGTTGTGAAAAGCACGTGTTGCTTACCTTAATTGTTGATCGATTATTTGAATTTCCCGTTTAGGTTCTTTGATATCATTTTCTAGGCGTTTAATTTCACCCAACTCTTGCAATATATTGCTACCTTTAGGTTTTGAACCGCCTGATAAAGTTCCTTCAGGATCAACTACATCGCCATCTAACGTTACAGAACGACAATGAATTTTAGGATGATAAGTCACCTGAAATGATCGCAAAACAATGTTAACATATAAACAGAGATATCAGTTACGAATTTATCCACGCAACCTGTCTAGCCACATTAAGATCCCGACAGATTAGCGTATGACCAAAAACAAATTTCATTACAGGTTCGTAATAGGGATCGTAATTAATCAGAGATAAAGCTGATTGACAATTTTGAGTTCCTAGTAAATTTTGAGCAAAATCAACGACTCCCTTTTGGATGGCGCGGGAGGTTATTTTTTTGGGTTAATGGGTATAAGGCTTTTTGTAAAATTTCCTTATTTGTTAGGTCATCATCTGTAACATAACTGTAAAGCTAAGTAAGAAAAGAAGAAACAATGATTTGAAAGTTAGTTTTACGGAACTTCAAACTGACACTACCACCGGCTGTCGTCATTAAAGCCAAGCAATACTTTCCATTGAATACATCGAATAATTTGCCAACCATACCACGAACTTTGGAGCGATCGAAATCTGGCTCTGGATCTCGACACAGCAATTCATAGCGATAAGCACAGTGGTTTATTAAGTTTGTGCGGATTTGTGCAACACTCAGAAGGACTTGAGATAGACACATTTTCTGAATCGATCTGAGTTTGTCCGTCGGTCAGCCTCTCTGTCTTGTTTTTTGAGCGCAACCTGCATATCACAATTTTTTGAACATTTTGATGAAACTTGGTACACTGATGTGCTTTGGCGCAAGGAAGTGCCCTTTTGAAAATGGTTCGGATCGAATCACTTTTTCGACTGTCTCCCTTATAACGCATAATTTTGAAAAGTTCTCATAGTAGTGTACGATATTTAATGGTTAAATTTGACGTAGAGGCAACATCACGAGTGATAGCAGAAAGTCTAAATGTAAAAAAAACATTTATATTTTATAATGCATTTCATTGTTAATACCTAGACGTCGTACAACTGATATCACGATATAAAAATCAATACCCATTTCCCAATTACAAATACAATATTCAACCTAATAATTTTCTCATTATTTTCTATACTATGTGAAATTATTTGTCTCCTCATTACTGTTCGACGCAACTACCACGGATTATTTTCTGTATATGCCACAGGTGGTGTTTCTCACTTCTCACTTCTATTTCAGTTCGACGCAAAAAAAGTTTTTAAGTAAAAGAAGGTTCTTCGCTTTATTAACCAAAGCGCGCGACGCTTTTCAAAAATTTACGTTTAAGAATGAAAATTACAGAAAAGCGGGAAATATTATGTGAGAGAAGGAAATTGGCAGGCATTTTCTTGTGCAATTGGTTAGGACTTTCTTATACGACTATTTGCTGGGACTAAAGATGTGTTAATAAGCGTTTATGGACACTGTGCCTCTCTAATCATAGAAAATTTGTTAATATATTTTTTAATGAAATTCTATACGCAAGTGGCCTTTCAAACCTGAACGGTCCTCACCGAAAGATGAGGAGTACATTTATTTTGTCAAAATGTTTGCAAAGCCCAGAAGGCTTCGGAGACCCCACAAAGTACAAATATTCTTGATTAGCATCATTTTCCAAATCGCTTTAACCGCGCCCATCTGTCCCTCTGTTATTAGTCAATTAATGTTAAACACTAGTGTAAAGTACATAAGGAGAAATAAAGGAAAATATAAAAAAAATAAATATTAATTATTGAACAATAATTTATGTATAAATAAATAAGAAGGAGAAAAAAAAGAAGAAAAAAAGCACTTACAAACTTGCACAGAGGCACACCCACAACCAACACAGAAGCAAATTGCAAGTTTAATTCTAAGCCATCGCAAACATGCAAAAGCTTGGCAATCGATACTGTAAACAACAACAATTAATTTTCAGATCATAATGGGGTATTAAGGTTAAAAGTTAGTTTAAATACGACTTAGGCAAATCGCGCGAATTCAGCAAAATTGATCGATAGACTTAGATATTGAGATTAAGTGGTAGACATCATGGAGATTTCTGCAAACAACTCTAAACGGGTTAAACAGTTCATAATTATATTTAAATTGACTCAGCTTAACACAAGAACACAAAGTACCTAGAGAAGCGGCTAACGACATTAAAGCTTATCGCATCAAGTAATGTGGACGACTCGATAGTATCATTAATTAATTTAATTAAGAAGGAGACACCAAGAATAAATCTATGTAAGTAATGGTAAGGTATCAGAAGTGACCTAGTTCCATAAGGAGACAAGCAAGTGCCAACACAAACTCCTAAGAACAAACAGCAAGAATTGTTTTTGAACTGATTTCATTTCATCTGCATAACGCCTATAGAAGGCAGACCACACAACAGAAGCATACTCAACTAAGCGCATGTCTAGTCTTTTTCTAATCGACCACTTCTTAATGAAACCAAGCGTGAACCTAGGTGTACTTCATGAGAGGTCATTGTGCAAATTAAAGCGTAATCTTTGGTCGAATAGAACTCTTAAGTCGATGAACGAATCAATGTTTTCCAACTTGTGTGAGTCAATTAAATACTTAGTACTGAATGACTTCCTTCCTAAGAAAGAAAGCTCCTTGCATTTTTTTAGATTTACTTTCATTAAATTTAATGAACACCACGTAACCAAATTATTTATGTCAGTTTGAAGCTGATACGATTGTGATTTCAACGAGAAGGAAGAAAACAGTTTAACATCGTCAGCGTACATTGAGATCTGACTATATTTAATCGCCGAAGGGATATCATTATTGTACAAATTAAATAAAAAGGATCCTAAGTGCGTGCCTTGAGGGCCGTCAGACGTCATGGGAAATTCATCCGAAGTGATGATATTAAACAGAACCTTGAATGATCTGGTATTCAGATACGAAATGATATATTTCACTAAGCGAAAAGGGAAGACAGAGGCCTGGAGTTTGAAGATCAACAAATTATGGTTAACTAAGTCAAACGCTTTCCTAATATCAGTATATACGACATCCGTGCCAGAGCCACCAAAAAAATCTTTGAAAACGTGGCAAGTAAACACTAAGAGATTCGTGACAGTAAAGCTTCTTTGCGAAAGCCATGCTGGAATGGTGAAACATAAGATCTAATAGCAAAAGCTGGATGCTGAGTAACAATTCGCGCAAGCAATTTAGGTAGGACACTCAACTTGGCGATGCCTCTGTCGTTCTCAACGTGCTGTTGGTTTGCATGTTTGTGGATTGGAATAAGGAAACTACGGTTCCAACACAAAGGAAAAACACCTGATTTCAAAGATTGGTTAAAAGTCATTTAAATAACATCACTTAGCTCGTGAGAGCATGATTTGAGTATACATGATGGAATGACATCAGGTCCAAGCGTATAACAATATTTTAGAGACCTCAAAACGTCGATTTTTGAAATGACCAAGTTAGGAGTCGAAACCGGGTCAGTGATCAGATACGGATAGTTAACAATTAAATCGGAATCAGTAGTTGAAAAATTATATCGGAAGTATTCAGCAAAGAGATTTAAGGTTTCAATAGCATCAGAGGACTCGGAGCCATTGAAAGAAACCTGCGAGAAATATATATGGAGATTTTCCTTTCAATGAGGATTTTATCAGTTGAACGTATCTGCAATAATACTGGTAGTCGAAGTAATTAAATCTACGCTTTAATGCAGAATAAGCAAAATAGTCGTAAGCAGATCCAAAAGTTTGTTTTTCCTATCTTTGTAATATTTAACTGTCTGTTAAAACATAGCGGGCACCTGCTTCGAGGGCGAGGTTGGTTGATCGGAACGAATGCAGAAATAGGTAGGTTTAATACATTACACATTATAGAACGCAGATAGAAAGCCTTCAATATTTCCAGCAGAGAAATCAAGCATAACGCATGAAATATGAGTGCCGTTGTATCGCAGTAAATTACGATCAAATAATCCATTGGACAACACAATAGTTCTCTTAGATGTTGAAGTGGGGAGCATGCAGGCAGAATTATCACTATAACCCCAGTAGGTTTAGACTTTTCAGCCGCATCACAAACAACGGTAGCATGTTTCTTATAAAAGGAGATATCCGTTTTTGGGGGAATGTAGGAGCAATATGGCGAATGGCAATAAATTCAACGCTGGGAGGAGTACGAAATTTAATTAAATAGGAGCGGACCGCAGCAGATAGGGCATTTAAGACACAGGTGGTGTTTTATCCCTACTAGAAACAATAGGATTTGCAAGTAGAGAGTTTTGTGTTGGCGAGAATATAGAGGAAGTGACCACACTTGCACGTGCAGCTTGTGCGACTTGCCCAGCATGGTGACTAGTGGACACCCCCTAATAGCCAGGGGGAGAGGCGAAATTGTTATTCTTTTTAATATTTTTTGGGGATGTGCACAGAGTATCCTGGTAGGAGACACCTTTGCCACTTCAGCGCACCTAGAAGGAGGAGGGCATTCCAATTGTTTGAGTCGACGAATCAGATGTAGTCGAAGGCGGAGGTGGAGTACCACACGTCACACTACGAATCGGTTTTGTACAGGCTGGGGGAGTAGGTAAGTGCTCTATGCAACGACATTCATTGAACATTGACTTGATTTTATCTAATTTCCCACACAAAGTAACGAGATTTTTGCTCAGGTCAGCGAACCCAATCTTTGTCTCCGTGAACAGCTTATAAAAGTCAATATCCCGCTTCCTACAGTCGTGACATGACCAACGTAAATCCTTCGAAGGATCAAGAACTGCATCTGCAGCACACCCATTAATATCTGCACATTTTGCAAAAACCGTCGCAAAGCCAACAGGTAATGAGTCGTTCACATTCGGGGCCCATTCTTGTTCGACACGATGTAAGAAAACACTCCATGTCAAACAGTAATTGAAGAGTGAGAGATTGTGAGAAAGAAAATAAATGAAAAAGTCTGTCTCACACACTGTCTATTGTAAAAATTCCCCTGGCTGCAAAAATGAAGCTATTAACCTAAAATTTGGCACAAGCATTGGAAGTTCTTGCACACAGGTTGGCATTAAAAATGGGCCAAAGCGATCGAAGGGAACGTCCACAGCGCTATGTAAAATGAGGACACGTCTGTTTTTTGCAAGGAATGAAAAATTGGTTTTTTGTTTATTACTCATAAACTGCAGCAAATAAATGTAGACAAATTTGAGCGCATATTGTATGGACGATGTTGTAGCATTTGTGTATAAAAATGGAAAAAATTGATCACGCCTACCCAATATTAATTATTTATTTAATTTACTTGTTTTTCCAGAATCCCTTTATAACGCGCAGAAGTAAGCTTCAAAAGCAATCAAAGTTTCAAATTTCGAATGCACCTAAACATGGCCGACCATTTGTCTGTTCATCGGCTTGTTGGTGCAACTTTGTAGTATTTGTGGTAAACATTCTCCCGTTAGCGAGAGTGAATACATCGGATACAAATTTTGCAAAAGAATTTGGAAGTGATCTGAACTTTTCAAAGGACACGCCTACAACACCCACATGTCTGTACGACGAAAACTTTCATTTTGAAAATATAAAAAATCAGCTGCTCTCACTCCGTATTATAGCACGTGAAAATTTTGTTTCTTTAGTTCTTTTGCCTTTTTTTTGGGGTAAACGATGATGGGTACAGAAGAGTCGGTCCCGACCGAGTTTAATTTTCTTACTTGTTCTCCTTTACTTATCTCTTTCGTCATTACTCATTATTAAGTTTTAATTATTTAATAATATTTTGCGCGATTAAAATACTTTGAGAAAAAGTTAATCTTGATTTGAAACTAGTTTTCACCTAACATTGCGTATATTTGTTTTATTATAATTTAAAAAATTAAATCAAATATTTGTAATGTTATAATCTCTATACAATATTGTAGTAGCGTGGTATTAAATTAAAATTTTTATTTTCTACTTGCTCTCCAAATAATATATTTTTGAAGTAAACGATCGATAAAATTTGTTGAATTTGTTGAAAGAATGCAATGTTTACCGGCCGGCATTGGTGTAGGGTGCTATTCAGATATATGATCAGATGTAATAAATATACTGTACTTTTATTTTTTTTTTCAAATTTTTTTATAATTTGCATTAATTGTGGGGTAAAATGTGTGCAATCAATTGGCTGATAAATCATCGTAAGAATAGTAGCCGTTCTAGTGTTTATATATAAAAATGAGTAGAGAAACTTTTGATCAGAATATTTTTAAATTGACTTTACTTGCTAAAGGTAGTTTTTGCTTTACACGAATTGAAATTAAAAAAATTCGATTCTTTATTTGAATAATGAAAATGAAAGTGATTTGTGTGCTTGTGATGTTTTTCTTTGCTTTCGGTTCATGTCAATTTGGAGATTTTGGAAAATCTCTTCAAGACGGCATCGATAGCATCGGTAAAACAATTCAGGAAGGCTACGACGAACTTGTTAATCAATTGGAGAAAGTTCCTTTCATTCAGGATGTGAAAGATTTTTCTGATTTTGTAGTGAGTATACTTTTGTGTGGAACGATTAAATGTATTTATTTTTTTAATATATTCGTACCAAGCTAAGCTGTCAGAGTTGTTTCGACTAAAAATGATCATCCAATAATCTTTAGGGTAAAAGTTATGTGCGATCGTTATTTCCACCCTATTTCTCTATAGAGCTGCAATTTTAATGCATTGACGTACTATTCTTATATATCAACGAAAAGGACTGCACATAGACTGGACAACAAGCAAAGTTGTTAAGAAGAAAAATTGATCAAAGTGAATGAAAATGAAGCAAATGAAAATTATTTGTAACCGTTCAGCTACTATCCGTTTAATGAAACGATTCTCGAATCTCGACTAACAACTCGACGGTCGTGGGTTCAATTCTCTGGTGCGCTAGACTTTTCCAAAAAGCCGATAACCTTGGATGCAAACGCTTTCCCCTTCCGAAGTTTCAAGCTATATTCATTTTGTCAAAACATATCCAAAATTTCAGAGACTATATTCTATTTTGATATTCTGCATGCGCATATCAACTTCTGTGTTTACATAGTCACGCTCATCCGTCCGTCTACGATGTGGTAAACATTTCCTGGGTTGCAAAAATTGAGAAGTCGTCTTCAAATTCAATAAAAACATTAGAAGTTCTAAGACTCAATAGATTGGCGCAGCGTTTTTGCCCACCCCTTACTTTCAAATACCTATATGGGTTATGCCTATTTTTGGCAGACGTGAGTCAAGTGGACTCATTTAGGAAAAGCTTGTTGTAAGCCTGATGCAGATATAACGACCGACGGTCGATTGTTCTCAGCTGAAACTATTCATTACATAACGAATAAACCAAAATAAATTTGGCATTAACTTCGACGTCAGGATGGTTGAATTGTCAAGTTCACGTATCACGCAAAAGAAATAAAGCTAAGACCGTCTGTGCTAAATGCAATAAAAAAATCTGCGAAAAATGTACGATAAAAACGGAATTTGTTTGTACAAAGTTTTTTGACTAAATTTTCTTCAAAATGGAAATGTAGTTTTTCTTAAAAATCTGCAATTTTGATATTTGAGTCAAGTATGTCAGGCAAAATAAGTATATACCCATCATTCGGCAATCTAGGGTTAACTTGGGTGTAAAGCTAGGGTATAAAACTTCAAAAGAAGACTTTCGAAATCACTTGAGAAAGTTTTTCAAAAAACGCAAAAAAGTGGCCCAATCCGAGCCGTTTTAACCAGAATTCGCCGTTGGGCCAAAAGGTCTTAATGCACCAAGCTTCATCAAAATATCCAGAAAATTATGCTCTGTAGAACCCAAGAAAACAAGATAGACAGACGAATAGACAAGCTTAGATCGATTCAGAAAATGATTCTGAATGAATCTGAATGATTCTGAAAATTCAGAAATGATTCTGAATCGAACGGTGATTGGTTCATCTCAAATTCTTTTGCGTATTGCATAAATCCGCATAAACTTGGTATGCCCTTGTACCGCCACTAATGTATGGAATAAAATATACCATTACTGCGATTGTTAGTTTCAACTTCCTCGGTATTGCCGTTTTATACTTTTTGTGTAACCATTTAAAAATACAGAAGTTATTCTCCCCCCAGTTCTTGTGTACATGGATTTCTTACCATAGTAAGAAAGGCATAATCCAAAGGCAATGGGGTAACACAATAGTTAGCGTATTAGAGAAATTACAAGCAAACAAAAGACTTTAGGTCATACCTTGTCAGCAAGGAGTTGTTTGGCACAAATAGTTTTTTCGGAACGCTTGGAGAAGAACTAGGAATTTTAAAGGAAAATTTAGTACAAAAAATCAACTTTTTTCCACAATTTTTAATGGGTTCAAACCTTCTATTAAGCTAAGATTGGTTTTCTGAAAAATCTCCAGCGGTATTTACATTTTAATGATAGCTTTTTCCCCATCCTCCCTCTCTTCTTTGCAAACGTCTCACTGCCTCACTCTACACTTTCAAGTGTTCTTTGGTTTCTTAAAAATCCTGTATAACTTGGTCGAGAAACTGCGAAGAATGAAACAGTGTAAAATAAAATTATAGACTGAATTTCTTCATGAGTTTAACGATGCTACAGTAAATTGTGGAATTTCTAATAGAGTGGCAGCTATAGTAATATTGACAGTAGAGAACGAAAATAGAAACAGCTTCCCTTACTCTCTTACTCTCTTTAGTTCTCATGCTTAGTCAATAAGGTATACTTGGTTTACCCATCAATTATCTGAGCTTTAATACTTATTTTTATTCTTAATGCATGATACAAAGTTTCTGCGAATTAATCGATTATGTAATTTCGAATTTATAGCAACAAACTGGAAAAAGCTATGCTACAACTGCTGAGCGTACCCTACGCGAGGGTGTATTTAATGCACATAAGGCTTTAGTGGAGGCTGAAAATCAATTGCATGCTGGTTATGAATTGGCTTTAAATGCTTTTGCTGATCTCACTAAGGAAGAGTTTTTATCCCAACTTACGGGCAATCACAAATCGCCTCAGGCAGAGTAAGTTTCTTTTCGTTTCTAAGTAAGCAAATTATGAAAAGTCGAACTCAGTTCTGGTCCATTTCTGTCGCAATAGAGCCAAGGTGAAAAATCGTCGTTTAGCTTTAAAACTAAACACTACAGCGAAACTTCCCGATTCCTTCGATTGGCGTGAGCACGGTGCAGTTACCCCGGTTAAATTTCAAGGCAAATGTGGATCATGTTGGGCTTTTGCCGTAACTGGAGCTCTTGAAGGCCATTCGTTCCGAAAATCGGGCAAGTTGATCAATCTAAGCGAACAAAATTTGGTGGATTGTGGGGAAAAAGCATACGGTTTGGATGGTTGCGATGGCGGTTATCAAGAATACGGTTTTGAGTTTATTTCTCGACAAAACGGTGTGGCTCATGGAGCAAAATATCCTTATGTTGATAAAAAGAACACTTGCTCGTATAGGAAAACATTCAAAGCGGCTGAGTTAAAAGGTTTTTCAGTTATTCCGCCAAATGATGAAGAAACTATGAAGAAAGTCGTTGCCACGTTGGGACCATTAGCATGCTCCATAAATGCTTTAGAGACTTTGCTTTTGTATAAGAAAGGTATTTATGCGGACGAAGAGTGTAACAAGGATGAACCGAATCATTCGGTCTTAGTTGTGGGCTATGGAACTGAAGATGGTCAGGATTATTGGATTGTGAAGAACTCGTGGGATAACGTCTGGGGTGAAGAGGGCTATTTCCGTTTGCCGCGCGGCAAGAATTTCTGCAAAATTGCTTCCGAATGCAGCTACCCTGTCCTGTAAAGTTTTCATTTAATTTTCAATAAACATAAATAAAGTATGAAGTTGGAAATTGCAGCCAGAACAATAAGTACATAAAACATTTTTGAGTTTTAAATACACATATATACATACATATGGACATGTGTAGAAACAGATAGTTTCAATTTAAATTAATATTAATTAAGAATTATATACGAAGCGAAAACCAACACTGGTAAGAGTAACGTCTTAGGTCCGTTATTGCCCGAAGAGTTGCTATCCTTATTTAATATCACAATTCTATCTTCAACTCCGGGATAGACAAAGTTATGTTTTTCAATGTATTGCCCTACAGCTTCGTAATCGTAAAGCTTCAATGTATTATTATACGGTGGAAGAGATTGGGCAGAATCGCATCCCAAACCTTGCAAAGCAAACATCATGAAGTCCCTTTGAACAGACTCCAAGAGATCAATTTGGCATCAATAGCTAGGAAGCCAAAGTAACGCCGAGTATTCACGAGTTAGTCTAAGCAAAGAAGGTAGCAGGCACTCTGCATACCTTATACAAAATAAATAAAAGCGGGCCAAGACGGCTGCCCTCAGGAACACCAGTGACGTCAATTGAGTGAGATAGCTACTGAAACAGGAAATCATATTGTTCGAAAAACCAATATTTATAGACTAATAACCAATGATCAACTCTGTCGAAAGCTTTGGAAAAGTCCCTGAAAATAAAATCAGTTTGTTTGTGATCGGAAAATGCTTTGTAAATTGTATTACAAAAATCCGAAAGATTAGTAGCCGTTGATCTTCCTTTGGCAATTCCCCTATAATTCCCAATACGTTTCCGAGAATCACATTTATAAAGAGGTAAAATAAGACTACGCTTGCAAACCGATGGAAGGGAACGTTTTTCCAAAAAAATATTAAAAATATGTGTAAGAAGAGAACATAGTAAATCAGCACAATGTTGGAGAACAGCAGATGGAACGCCATCAGGACCAGGATAATGACATGGTTCTTCTTCTTCAGAGAAAGGCGGAGACGCAAAAATATCGAAGGAGCTTATCGAACACGGATAATTTTCAGACGAAATATTTGAATATTGGTAGACTTCCCCAAAAAAATCTGCAAAAAGGTCGGTTATTATAGACATATCGGTAGATTCGAAATTTCCAAAGCTCATGACAGAAGGAAATCCTTTTACTTTTCGTTTGGAAGATAGGGATTTAAAGGAGCCTCTCGAATTTTTTAGAAGTTTGCCTCCGGTTGCATCAATAGAATTGGAATAACAAGTTGATTTGCGGGAGTTATAATCTTGTCTGGCGCTAGAGTATAACATATAAGCTTTGATCAAACCATTCCGAGTTAAGTTTTTAAATAGCCTACTTTTTTTATTACGAACGATCCATAAATGCTTGATGTACCAAGCAGAAGGCTGTGAGATGTGACAACCCTTAAACAGTACCGAGACAGAAATTACGGAAAAAAGTTGACTGTAAATAAAGGATATCGAATCATCAATATCTTCAGAGCTTAACTCCCAATCAAGGTCACTCAGCAAGTTCTTAAGCCTACACGGTCCATTGCCAGCTAGACAATTTACGGCCAGCAAGATACAGATATGTCGATATCCCAGTAAAAAACTAACTCAAGCAATTTATTATTCCCAGTAAAGTTGTTATTAAGCTGACACAAATATAGCCCATGGACACCATCGAAAAACTCTTTATAAATTAATGGCTGAGAAAAGGGAATATAACATCCAACATTATTAAAAACCCATGGGACATTGGGCAGATTGAAGGCATCTAACATTATTAACTTATCGCTTTGTTTGAGTCGAGAATTAATATTTTTGATCAAAGCCAGGTGCTCTAAGTAAACCGCAATATCAGACGCTGGAGGAAAGTAAGAGCTCGTAATATATGCATTACATGTATGCTGTTTTTGTTCAACACCCACAAACTCAGCAGTTGTAGGCAGCATGGAAGGACTAACCAAAGATGAGAGTAAGCAACGGTCAACCGCAATTAACACTCCCCCACTAGTTTTGTGCAATCTACCACACCAAAAGATCTGAAACTCTGAACAAAAAATCTCTCCGTCAAATATCCTCGGCTTAAGCCAGATTTCTGTAAATGCTATCACAAGATAATCAGAATTAACAGAACTTACAAGCGCATTGCGTAGTTTCGTATTAAGTCCACGGACATTTTGATGCATGGATAGCTGGCACATGCCATGGCACATCCATTAGTCTTTTGCCTGACGAACTGGCTACTCTAGAGTCGCCGGAGCGATAATCTTTTGCCGACGTAAAAATTCTTTCATAAAAACGCCTTGTGGCCAAAACTTTGCCGACATAATACGTTCAAATAGGGCTGCGGGAGCAATAATTTTGAGCGAAGAAATATCGCTCTGACGTGCCGGACTAAACTTAAAAACGCTACATTTTCTCGCATCCTCCACTGAGAACTTGTTATTTAAATACTTCAAAATCCCTCCCTTAAATTTTTTTGGAGGTACCACCGTCAATTGATGGCAAACCAAATCAGCGGTGGTCCCCTCTCACGTGTTTGGTAAGACGTCTACGGTAGACACACAGCCCTTCATCTGTTCTTTCCTATGCTCATTGGCCCCTAACAACAGTACGGAGGTAATAGAAGTACCGTGTGAACCATTCAGCTTAACGCTAGTGCCACGCTAGTTGATGTAATCAGTGATCTTGACGTGGGCGAGAGCCCCGATTCTCCAGAACTTCCAGCGTTAGTTAACTTTGAGCTATATGCTGCCTCAGCATAGCTAATCCTCGCAGGACTAAGTGTTTCCATTAACTACTTATCCTTGTGCAAGGCCAAATCACGAGGCAAACCCCGATCCTTGTCATCTACGATTGGATTAGGCGACGCCCAAGCAACTAACTCTTTCGATAACAGCTCAATAGGCGGCACGCCGGCAGGCCCTTCAATCGGGGGGAGACCAGATCCCAAGTTGGGGATGTCAATCTGAACCGTTCCTGTAGGGTACGATCTGCACGGCACAGTGCCAGTTGAATATTATTTGGCTGTTCGAAGTGAAGTCTCAGTCTCCAGAAACTCACAATCTTCAAACATTTCATGGTGCTGCTTAGATTTGGCCATCACCGCCTCTAACAACTTCTTGGTCTCCAAAAATCCCAGCTTCGTTTGTGTAGGCAACAACAACAAGTCCAGAAAAAAGTAAAATTGATATGAAATATTTTGTGGCGTAAACCATTTTTGTTTTTCGTCACCTAAAAACGCTTTATACGAAATCGCACTGTCAACTATCGTTGACCATGTCATCGAGGATTCGGAAACTGTCAAGTGCATAAAGGCAGTGTCAAATCGGGTATTTTGAAGCCAAAGAAGTGCCGATGCGATAAATTGCTATTATTGCTGATTACCGATTTTATCAGAAAACAAAGTGTAACTATCTACTACCTTTGACTCGTAACTTAATGCTTTGTTAACTTAGGTTGATGGAAGAGCAGAGGGCTCCTCGCAACTCCGGAAACTACATAGAAAGAACGGATAAGAATAGAAGCAGAATCTTATATTATCAGTTTTCAAAGCTTGGTTACAACACGTCTTTTTTTCTTTCATGTCTCATTCTTCCCATTGCCGACTTCATATTGCTAAATACTTGTTTGCTACACTGATTCGCTTCAATACTTTCAGTGTTGTATTTTAAAAATAAAACTCATTGATATTTTTTTGTCGTAATTATTTCAAAATAACGCTAACGTCAGCTTGTTAGCGTAAGCTTTTCTTGCCAAAGGCTTGGTAAGAATGAAGTCACTAAACATCATAAACTATAAATGGGGGCGTTTAATCTTAACAAGGCCCCTGAGATTCTTTCAGCTGTCTTTTGAATTTATTGTGGTGCTAGGTTTGTCGAGCATTGTTAGGGCTTGTTTCATCTGCTCATCCTTCGAAGGCGGATATAAAAGATTCGTTTGCGTTGGCTATAGAAATTAGATTGACTAAATATATGTACTCCAGATTGTTCGATTCTCTTTTATTTTGTTGGAATAAAAGTACGGTTTTATGTCGTGTGTCTGAAGTAGCGATGTCCATGTCTGCGAGCATGAGTAAGATTACGACAGCAATTAGCGTCCGGGCGGATAGATGGACTGGCAAACATGTCTAGAATGGTTCACATTTCAAATAATGTGTAGACTTCACAGGGTGTCTGAAGCTTCTTTTTGTGTGCTGCAAATGGTTTGACGAAAGAATGGAATTTCAATATTCTATAATACCGATTTTAAAAATGGTTTTTTTGCTTATCACTCATAAGTTAAAGCAGATACGTTTACAAAAGTGGGAAAAATAAGCCCTGCCTACCCAACATTATAGCGTATCAAAATTACATCTGTTTTCTATATTTTCATAATGCGCTGAAGCAAACTTCAAAAATCCCATTAAGTGTATAAATCCTTGTCCAGTTTCAAATTCGGAACGCACCTAAGCATGTCCGCCTGTTCGACTGTCCATCTGTCCGTGTGCGCAATCGTGCAGTGTCTGTGGTAAACATTCTCTCGTTCACGCAAATGAAGATACCTCCCACAAGTTATTAGGTGGCGGTCTATCGTCTCCAGTTGCCGCGATTTTTACTACATTTTTAAACGGGTTTATAGAGTCTTTTAAAATTAAAACGAGTTTCCGATCTTCATTTCCGATTAATTGTAAGTTCAACTTTCCGCTTAATGTTAACTAACAGTTTCAGTTATTAGTCTCGGTGTGCGTAGCGACAACAGACGGCAGTCTAAACGGACGGACGTCTAAATCGATTCAGGATCTCGACATGATATCAATAAACTTATTTATAGGGTATCAGATGAAAATTTCTGGTTATTATATATGAAAGTGAATAGGGCACCTGTAGTGGAGGCGAACGTTTGCTACGCTATAATTTGCAATATTATTACGAAAAAAGCAGCCCTGGTGAGCTGCCTCCGACCATAATTTACTTCACTCTCTGCAGAATTCTCTTAATAGTGTAAAGCTGATTTCAAAAGAAGAGTTTAGAAACTACTGGGACATGTTTTGCGAAATTCTACGTCAATGTAATTATCAAATTTCTGTTAAATTGACGAAATATACCTAAGTAGAATTTAGTGCCAATAACAGAAATATATAATGCAAACACAACTAAAAACATTACGCCAACCAAAGTCAACCATTAAATACCTTACGCCACCTACATTTATTCGCATAACGGTTTTTTTAAAGCAAGGCATGGAAGAAGTCGTTCGACCTAAGCCATTTTGGACCAAAACAAGCCAGTGACTAAAAGACTATGGCTTACAGGTTGAACATAAGAAAAGAACAATGACAGACGGATAGGCGGGCAAGCAAGTTTAGATCGGCATAATAAAATGGGGATCTATCTCGAGTCTTTCTGGGTAGTGTATGCGTCCCTCTAAACTTAATATATTCTTATGCCCATTAAACTGGGAGTAAAATATATCAATACTCTTCAATACTTTTGGCCTCACTTGCAATTTAAAAATAAATACGATTGTAGTTTGGTTTTCAAAAATACGGTTTAACGTTCATTTCTCGACCTTTTAGTTCGTGGAGCAAAATATCCTCATGTTGATAAAAAGCACACTTGCTTGTATAAGAAAGCGTCAAAAGCGGCTGAATTAGAAGGTTCTTCAAGTACACAAGACCATTGTGGTGCTCCGCAAATGGTTTGGGAGCTTTGTTTTTGTATGAGAAAGGTATTTATGCGGACGGAGAATATAACAAGGATAAACCGGCACTGAAGATTTTCTGGATTATTGGACAGGTATTTCCGTTTGCCGCGCGACAAGAATTTCTGCAGAATTGCTTCCGAATGCAAAGAATAAAGTCAGAAATTGCAGCAATAATAATAAGTGTATTATACATTCCTGAGCTTTAAATGTATACATATGTACATATGGACAAACAAACATATTAACAAATTCAACTTAAATTAAAATTAATTAAGAATTATATACGCAGCGAAAACCAATACTGGTAGGAGTAACGTCGAGCTGGCCATAAGTGTAGCTCCATTATTGCCCGAGGAGTCACTATCCTTATTTATTATCACAATTCTACCTTCAACTCCGGGATAGACAAAGTTATGTTTTTCAATGTATTGCACTACAGCTTCGTAATCATTAAGCTGTAGACGCTGAGGCGGTAAAGCGTCCTTTTCAACAAAATCATGCCCATCACCGCCGTTGAACAGAAATTTCGGTAGAATAACATTATAAAACTTGCTGTCCACCAGATCCGTAAAAACAGGTACATTACAATCGGCGCAACGCACGCGTGCCTTTATAACACGTTTACCAACTTCTTTACTATAGTCATAGACAACATGAATACCGGACATTTGCAGGAAACCCCCGTTCGAATCCCTTTTATGCATACTGGCGGAATGTTCGAGTGCCTTACGTACGGTTTTTCCAGTGATTTTTATAACAAGCAAATCATTATTGAAAGGTAAAACGTTTAAAACATCCGTAGCAAAAATTGAACCGTCCGAACGCTTCTCTATGGAAGTTCTTATGCCTTCGGGTAAAAAACGGAAATGAAAATTCTGTCCTACAGAACAAATATTATTCGGCAATTATTAGTAATACCTCCACCCGCAGTAAAAGCTATGGGGGCATCTGTCCAGTAGGAACCACCCAGGTCTTCTAAAACGCGAGCGTAAACCATAGCATCCGTCACCATATTACCCATATTGCATTCTTCGCGACGACACTTCTCAGCGCGGCCATCCAAGTAGACTTTAGTATGACCAATAATATTAGTCTCCAAGGCGGTAATATTTGGCCTGTAAAGTTCCAATAACTCTAATACATCACTCTCACGTGGGACGGAGGCATTCAATAAAATTGGTGTACCATCGTATTCTATTAAATTGCCGTCCTTATCGAACTGTTAATGCAAAAAAGAATTCAACGCAAAGTAAAGCGGATAGTTTTCGGTTTTCGAGTAAATACCTGAACATGCAGTTTACCCAAATATTTCGTGTAAGCGTAGGCCTGAACAACTGGTACTTCTTTGCCACTTTTCTGTTTGACCACGGTTGGGTAAGGTCCTTCAATCCGCTCAGCGTCGGGTTGCACACCATTGTAGAGGAATGTATTTGTATGACCACCAATAACGAGGTCGACGTCAGGGCATTGTCGGGCAATGTCTTGATCCATTTGATAGCCTGAATGGCCAAGAGCAATAATTATATTCACCCCTTGAGCTTTCAAACGCGCAGCTTCTTTACTAAAATTCAATCAAACAAAATGCGATTAAATTGACAATTTTTCACCCTTTGAGAACTCAAGTCATCTTGATTTATATTCAAGATTAAAATAACGTTGAAATTCTCGAAAATCGAAAAAACTTCTAATGATTTCTTTACGGGGAGGAAGGGAAATGTATTCGTTGACTATATATCTTATTGATATCAATTAATACTTACTTAATGGATTCAATTTCTGGAAAATATTCCACTTCATTGGGTTGTGTCAGAAATTTGGTGTCCGGTGTTAAGTAACCAACAACGCCTATACTAACTCCTTTAACACTCAGTACAGTTGAATTATGTAAACTTTTAGTAGCTGCCAGTTCGGGCACTTTTCGCAAATCTAAATTGGCAGCTAGCACGGGAAATTCCGCCTTATTCAGAAACGGTAGTAAACCTTCGACATTTTCATCAAATTCATGATTGCCTAAGGACTGCAAAGAAAATTGGATTACTGGGTGTAGAATCAATTCGAGTGTATTATTGTTAATGATTACTATCGTGAACTGAGAAACGCTGATCTGCTGAATAAAACCAAAAAATTCAATTCCGATCAACTAACTTAATACGTAATCTTTCATAAAGAAATTCTCAAAGATTCGCTTAATAACTTCCAGGGCATTCTTTGTGGGTAGAGCCGGCAGAGGACTTTGCAAAAAGAAATTTCAAGGCTAGCTAAAACTATAAAGTCAATGCTGTAATAATATTAAAAACGAAAACTGAAAACTGAAAAGTGAAATTCATCATCTCTGCTAGTCAGCTTTCCCGAAAAACCCGCTTTAGATATGACCTTGTGGCTCACCCGTTTATTGCACTTCAATAAATTCACGTTTAGATGCCTAGTTAACTTTAGTGAATTTTCTAACATAACCTCAAAATGCAAAAGGGAAAAATTTCGTGTTAATTGCGATATCGAATATTTTGAAATTCAACGTCACAACTAGGAAATTAAAGAACGTGACATGTTTCTGAAACAGAGAGTACACAAGTTAGTCAGACAATGCGATAAGTGGACACCGAAATTGTGACATGATTGGCTAATAAATGTCCCTCCGTACACTCCATTGTTATGGTTTTTCAAGCTATATTATACTACGGTACGTTTCATCTTTTGGACGAAATGGAAACTTTTTGATTTTATTCGTGACTAGTAAGCGTACCGTTTCCCTTTGCTTCTTTTGAGGTTATATCATAGCAACTCCTTTCTTCGTGTTGAATTTCGCGAAAATTGCGCCCTTAGAAGTCGAACGAGATGTCCTCCAACAATATTTGCATTTGGAAACTTGCGGCCATTGTAGTCGCCCTAATAAATTACAAAATTTCAGCTGACATTCCGTAATACGTGTTCTTCGGTTCCAATAAGAGAACAGAAAATACGAAAACTATGCACGATATTCTTTCGAATTGATTGTTCACGCTTCGTTCGCAAATACGTCACCTGATCCGGTGTACAAGGAACTGGTTTGGTCCGGAAGACGAAACGAGAGAACGTTGTCGAGCCTTTGCAGAGATTATTCACCGATTTCTGGTTATGTGTTCGTTATTTCACTCATAGAATTGCAAGCATTAAGTTAAAAAGCCAAACTTAGGGATGAATATCCTCGAGCTAATGGTTTACTGGCGACAATGCACTCCATCGTGCGTAGTCTACTTTCTTTTCTCTGGTAAAAGGGGGACTATTTCCGCATTGGTTTGCGCCTTTGCTAAAGCAGATTTGAGCGGCACTGAGCGGATTATACATATTGTAGGATATAGACATGAATAAAAAGAAAAGCTTATCTTATCTTCATACATATATGTAAAGAAAAACGACAATATACATAATGTGTTATCTATAAAAATGTTAAAGAAATAATGCCAATCAAGAATTTTATTTTATCTATAGCGATAGGCGTGTGTGTCATTACAGTAATCGCGCTTTTTGGATATAGCGACACACACACACGACTCCTTTTAAATAAAGTTTTTTATTTGTAAATGTATTTGTCTGCAATAATTTTGTTTATTTTATGGAAAATTTCAAAATAGTTAACCGATAGAAAAACGTGGCGACAAGTCACTTTGGTTATCTCAATAGGAATGTCGTATCTTCTTTTTTCATATTATAGTGACTTTACTCTTAAAGGACGTTTACAGTTATCACGGTTGCTGCTACTTCTCTAAAATATTTTATAATTTATTTATTCAACGTTGCAATGAAAACAGATTCTCCTGAAAAATGACCACCAGATGGTAGAAATGGGGTTTGCTTACTGCACTCTTGCAGTGACTGAACACGCGTAACATGATAGTTAATAACTGTAACTTAATTTTTTGATTTTGTGATGAAAACGCAAAAGTTTTTTTTTTTATAGGTACGTTTTCAACAATTATTTAATTTTCATAATTATTTGCCGGTTTTTCTTTCCATCGCTGTAGATCGTCACTTAACAAAGACGCAAACTGTTCAGTATAGACTCAACACCTAAGAAATGTGGGCTGTTTTGATGAGGTGTTACCTATTCGTGTAATACGGTGACTGTCAGAACGAAGAGGGGGAAGAGAAAGAAATAGTGGAAAGTGTTGGCCGCAACCTAGTGGCTGTGTGCCCAATCGATAACCGGCTAACCACTCACTACAACTACGACTAAAAAAAACTCTACCGCACTTAAAATTTTAATCCACGAACTCTGACTTGGTAGTCGCGGTTCTTGCCTACATGGCTAAACGGTTGTGACCGAATTTTCTATGCTTTTATCTTTAGAATGCAGAGGGAATCTTTTATTGCTGTATCTGTTGTTCTTCGACCGATTTGGCCCATTTGGATACCGATCTTGCTGCAAAAACTTCCATTTTCTTCGATAAAATTGCTGCCGATATTCCAAGTTGCAAAAGAAGTTTTATTATAGATGTTATAGGTATACAGACAGACAGACAGACTGACCTGCATAAATCAAACCGAAATGTGATGATGATCAAGAATATGTGGGCTACATGGAAGATCTGAAGCTTACTTCAGAGTGTTGCAAATGAAATCAAGTAAGCGGGGGGTATAGATATCGTTGTGTTTTTTACTTCAGTAGAATATTTATATATTTAGGCAGAAACCGGTCGTCAGCAAACTTTAGAATTTTCCATATTTGTTTGGGTTGGTAGATAATATTCAAAATATCGACACAAGCCTTGAAACCAAAAAAAGGTAAAAACAATTAAACCGAATCGAATGCTTATTAAGGTTTCATTCTATGTTTTGATGAAAGTGACGATTTAAACGTAGCCTTCCTTTACTGTACTGCAAGGATTCCTGCTTGCAAGCGTACTTACTAATACTCAATAATTTATACCACTCTAGAGCCATAAATTTTTTATTATTTTGTCTTTTGCGGGTAGTGATAGCATAGCCGTGATAATAGATAAGTAGACTTACTATAGCATCCGGCTTAAGTTTGTTGAGAAAAGCAGCGGTTATGTTATCCTTGAATATTGTGAACCAAGGAGTACCGGTATAAGTATCACCAGCATTCAAATACAACACCGATGGACCGCCATTCTCTGCTTCCTGACGATATTTACGCACCCTTTACAAAGAAAATTCATGCAAAGTTTACTTGTTTATGTGTGCGTCACTTTACTCACTCATAAGCTACACGAGCGAAGCCACCGTAACATTTGTTGGTGTTAGCCATTTCCGGAGTACATTTCCCAGTTGTCTTACTAGTCTGTTCGAAGCGCGCGTGCATGTCATTATTGTGCAGTATGATGAACTCGAGAGCCACGTCGCTAGGCTTGTTAATTGGAACCGCTATACTACCGTTTAAGGGCCATACAGTTAACGCTAACAATGCACCATACAGACTGTTAAGCATATGCTGTGCGAATCGATTTGATTTGATTTCACGCTTAGTTGGATGCAAAAGCATTATTGTTGACTTTTGGTTCTGTTTGTACGTATTGTTGTTTGTTAATTATTATCACAGTGGGTGTATGTATGAGCACAACTGGATTTTTGTACTGAATATCTGAAATGAAATACATATAGACATTTCATACATACATAAAGAAAAGAAGAAAAACAATAAATCAATTATAAATTTTATTATTATTTGTAAACAAATGCTCGCATGCAATATAGCAACAAAATTAAGTTTGTTTTATTCAAAAAAAGTTTTTCCGTTCAGTTTATTAATTTTGTTGCCATTCATTTCTATTTTTATATTTTTCATGTAAGCTTATCTTACTATCTTAACTTTTATTTATTTATTTATTTATTTATTTTTTTTTGTCACATACATATGTTACATAAAGCATTTTAACACCCACTGTCTGAATAGGAGATATATTCAGTTTATTATGTCAGCAGTAAATTCCGACTTGGAAATTCCCATTAAACGCCGAACAAAGCAAATTTGTATCACTTTTTCAGACAACAGAACAACAGAAAAGATCGCTAAAGATTAAGCATATATGGTGACTTTGTTTGCAGCATTCATTCAGAAATCGCCCTTAAAAATCAAGTAGAGTATATATGAGTATGTGGTCTGCAAGCGAGCGTAGAGCGATATTTTTAGTAGGCTTTCAGAACAACGGAAAGTTGCAAAGTAATTTCCCTATAAGTAATTTTCCCTGAAGTCTGAAATGGATTAGCAATAAGCAGCCTTACATCGTACATGGTCATTTCCAGAAAAAGTAACTGTTTAGCCGATCAGAGCGATCAGAGCTTCAACCTTTCGATTACTTTTCGTACAAATTAATTGAGTGGCTTCGAAAGAGACTTTCGGAAAGATGGTGCAGTGCGTCGCACAGATCGAAAAATTCGTGAGGATCTTTCTTAATGGAAGTCTTACCTATTTTCTACGAAGTCTTGTATATGCAACTTTAGATTCTACAAACGGAAAAATAACGAAAAATGCTTTACATATATTTTCTTAATTAACTTTAATTCCTGTTCCGGCTTTGCCAGGTTTTCGAGTCATCGGAGCTAATCAGAAATAAACTCAACGCTTTTTGCTACTTTAGTCTCGTACATGAATACATGCGACGTAGAGAATAGCATAAAGACTTAGATAATCTGTAAAAACGAGAATCCCTCCATACATTTTTGTCACTCAATTCTCATTTAAATTTATCCTCTAGCGGAGCATAAGTGTCGACTTTCCACCTTCTATTACCCGTAGTTGCCATTTTGAAACAATCAAAGACAAACGAATGCATAGGTGGAACCCGGCTAAGTGGACATGTTTTATAATATTATTATACGAATTTTTTTTTCAATTACGACCACCAAGGAAACTATTATTATAGTGTTAAAGACAAATGTCGAGTGCTTTATCGTCTTAAGCAAATTTCACGTTGAGCCTATCAATAGAATTAGCGTTAGACCCAAATGTTTATGGGTGTGAATAGAATATATGGAATGAAGACGTGCTATGAGCAAATTTGCACTTTTTAGACTATAGCAGGCATAGCAGACATTATTGATCAGAAAGATTTATTATTTGCTTTGGCCGACATTCTGATAGCAGCTAAATCTGGTGAGTCATATCTGAGCTTGAAGCGTAGGCGTACAAATTAAAACCCACATACCACATTTTTTAGTTCCATAGTTAACATGCAGTGAACCCAGACCAATATTGTCCAAATTAATCAAAATTAACTTTCTTCACCTCAAAAATTTCATTATTCTTCGTGTATTTTCATAGTAAAGTACTAAAAGTAAGGCTTTTTGCCATTTGAAGGTTCACTTTTGATTAGAATCTCTGTAGGGTGAGACTCTAAACGTGAACTAACCTCAACCAGTTTATTATATCTTCTTGGTATATTCCTAATTGTGATTAAAACCATTACATAGGGAGGAATCTGAATAACAAATCTATGCGTTCCAAATTTAATAGAATCGGTTTGTAAGTCAAACCCTATTTTTCTATTATAAAATGCCGAAAATTGGACTTTATTGTCCATTGTGTACGGAGAGTCCTGTTTTGAAATTCGTTCATACGTGAGGATATTCAAAAAATGATTCGATCCGATACACACTTTCAGCATTTGTTTAGTGCGTTAATTTTTTTTTTTTTTTTTTTAAATTATGAAAATCGCAAATTTTCTATTCATAGAACGAATTTAGCAGACACAAATGTAATACAACGTAGAATGTAGTAACACAAAACTGGGCTCGATACAAACTACTTTCAATATAATTAGTTCTTAAGTCAAAATACGTCCCTGTACTAATATTTACTTAGGTTTAGTTGTAGTTTAAATACAAACAATACTTAGTGTAGTTTAAATGCAAAATAAATGGACAGATGGACACACTTAAAAAAGAGTTCTGAAGTGTATATAAGTACAGTAATAAGTGAACCTACCTCAATAATATATTTCCACAAAAAAAAGGATTAGGGATTAAAAAATTCAACTACGCACAAAATTTTAAAGAAGAATTCCCTATAAAAAAAAGTACGCACATAACGTGCCAATAAAGAAACCACTCTTCATAAAAACTGTATTAAAGAGAGGGGCTTTGACCCAAAATGGCCTCAGCGTAAGAAAGTATTTAGAATAAATTATTAAATTCAATGAAGATATCGGCCTTAACGTCCTTACGAAGCCCCATTATACTCAATGTTAATGAAAGCACGTTCCTAGCTAACATTCTGCTTTGCCTTCAGTAATACACAAACTGTATGAAATATGAAATGTTTGTCGACATTATTTTCTGTATAAATATTTTAAACTATTAGACAAACAACATTGATACTGCATCTCAGCCTCAACGAAAGCTTATTTATTTGTTTTTTTTATAAACATAAAGACATCAATCTTATTCTCAAGTTCTATAAGCTCTTGTTTTCGGATATTTTTCTGCTTCCAAGCTAAAGTTAGGAGAAAAAAAATTCATAATAAAACGAAAAAACAAATGTAAAATAAATTTCAATTAAGATGATAGAGCATGAAAAGTATGCGATCACTTATTAATTATTGCTGCAATTCGATGCAGTTTGTCGGTGTTGTTTTTAAAGCGCAAAAGATTTTGTTTCGCTTTGAATAAATTTCGCCACCTACTTTAATCGTTTGAAAAGAAAACACGCTATGCTCATCAGTAGCTTTAATAACAATGTCGACGCAAGTCCATCTTTGTCAGTATGTGGAGGCGATTACCTACCGTCAATGGCATTGGAGCTTAGATGCTGTACATTAACGTGACTGCTGAATTTTCAATGTAAACTTCTCCACAGCTTGAAATACCTACAGAAGCTGATAATGATCGGCTTAAAGTTGAACATGCCAACATATCAGATATTGCTTGGGACAATTTTTCACCTCATAATGCCTTAAAGGCGGCAAAGTAGATATGTCACAACTAAATTTATGGAATTGCATTTGGCGATGAGAAATGAATGGAAGAAGACTTTCGAAGTCCAATGGAAAGCCAATGCGAGTGATGAGATTTGATAAAATGTTGTACTATGAGCGCTAAACCTAATTTTTATAGGCGGCAATTAATTCAAAGCAATCACGCTTTGATCGTAAAATAATTAGAATCGACGCAAGAGATAAGAGTAAAAGTTCCATAACTATTTAAAAGCTGTTCGCCTTAAAAGGACTTTATTGCCTTGCGTGTGCTAAGATTAGTAAATGTGGGTCTTCGAAACTAACTTTTATAAGAGAGAAATAATTGATTTGGATTACCTTTCGATCACAAAAGGGAGCCACTTGGAGCGAACACAACAAACAAGATTTCAAAGCGAATTAAAAGGTCTTGGAAGCAAAACTCGAAACTTCTCGATTTTCTACTCTCTAGATATCACAATTTCCCACAATCGTTTGTTTGCTTCATTCCGTTCCTTTGGATCCCTTAGGACAAGGTGAAGTTAATAAAGCAATTATTTTCTTCTTCAGTTCTTTTGACTAAAAAACTTCCCCTATTCACTGACTAACGGTAAGCCTTCATATTTATGACATCACCCGATCTACTTCAACTAGTGTACATACATACATTAATAAAAACTTTATGCATATGATTGTACCCTACGTTACTTATGCTACAGGGTACGTTAAGTATATACGGACCTATGTAGCATCCCGACGGGCTTAAGATAGACCCACCTTTTATTACACCGATCGATTCAGAAAATGATTTTGAGCTTGACCTACAAGTCGTCATTTTTGAGATATTTTGATGAAATTTTGTACACTGAAGTACGCTGACGCAAGAACGAACGTTATTCCAAATGGTTCGGTCCACTTTTTTGACCACACCCCACATAACGCATTACTTTTAAACTCCGTTATATGAAAAAAAATTACAGTTTTTGAACTTTGCGTAATAATATTTCGACCTTGTAAGTTGGTATGACATGCAAGGTTCGGCTGGAGCAATTTTTGAACCCTGTTTCATATAACCCTTCCTACGAAAACTGAATCTTTATATAGTAAAAAGATCTGGCTTTCAATATTTCACGGTGAAAATTAGTTCGTAATAGCAAATTGACAAAGAAATCAATTTTGTGGAATTTGGATGCCACAACATATAAGGATTCTGAGGACATATAAACTCTTTTATGCCAAAAACTTCTAGTATTAATGTTTTGTGATGAAAACTTGTTTGTGGTAGTAAGTTGATGTAAAACTTAAGTGGACCAAATTTGAACCACGTAGGTCTATTTCTTGGGCACTACTGCTTATAAAATTTCTCATGAAATTAGTAAACCCTTCAGAAAAAGTTTTAGTTTCTAATATTTTATGATACAACCTGGTCCACAGTAGCAATTAAGCAAAAAAAATTAACGGTATGGAATTTGAACTACATAAGTCTATTTTTTAGAGTTTAACATTTGTAAGGGTTCGTATAAGAACAAAAAAGTCCTTATATGGAGAAAAAGTTTAATTTCTAGTTTTTCGTGATGCAAACTAAAAGATAATAAGATTTTTAAGCAGCAAACTAATATTGCAAAGTTTGGATCACGCCATGGGCATCCTTCAGTATGTAGGCTTTCATGAGAAGTATGCAACAAAATAATGTGTAATTTTTGATACATAATTAGCACAACAATTGAATAACTTCACTAGACGAAGTGATGTAGGGCATGTAAAGTTCGGTCTTGCTGACTACAATGTTGTTACTTGTTTTCATTTGAAAAATTCACTCAAATAAATCTACCGTTTGCTTTTAACGTAACAGTCGCAAAAGGGTTTATATAAGAGCAGATACTTTTGTAAGAAGCTTTCAATCCATACATCCGTGGCGTCAAGCGCCATTAACGGGTTTATATTCATTTTTGAACAAGACAGTCGTGATGGCTATACGTTGATCATAACTACTGTTCTATTTTTCAAATATTGCGTAATCACTCTCAATATATCTCTTGTTTAGGCGAAGCAATTTTGCTCCTACAATGGATTCTCATTGTCTTCCCTTTGTCTTTTTCTTGGCGTTTCTTGGAATACATCCGACTTCATATTGTGAATAAGTCTAATTGAATTGAGTTGAAATGTGAAAAGACAAGATAATAATTTCAATTTTAAAATTTCTAATATTATTTTTGCTTATTAATTGTAACGTTAATTAAAATTAATTACGTTCAGGTGTTGACATAAATTTTAATAAATAGATAAACAAATGTGCAAGCGAGAATACTATATTCGGTGTAAGGCGAATCTTTGACAGCCGCTTGCCGTTCGCAAATCGCTGCAATTGCAAAAATATTTCATTAAATGTGGGCGTGTCTTTTCCCAGCCAAATACAGGGACTGGAGTCTTAGTGATCTTGTGTGTCTTATAATCCGCTATTGTTTCTTCCACGTGTTTATTCTTCACATTTCTCAAGTTAAAGTCGTGCGAGTGGAGTATGAACAGCGCGTGGCTTTATTTGGAAAACGAACCGAGCTATTTACAAAAAATTGTTTACAAAATCAAAGCAATTTATTTAAAGCGATTTTCACACAACTTGACTGCATTGGCAGCACTAAGGCTTATGATCGATTTTTCCCTTTGAAAATCACATTTGAACACTAATACGTTGAATAAATCCTTTCCTTATAAATCTTTTAATCAGCCAATGAACATCACATTTCGTTTTGATATTGCCATTCTTCTTAGATGTTGAATTTCATGTTTTACCCGTGAACTCATTCATTAATCGCCGACTGCACAAGGTGTCCTTGGTGTCTGAAGCCGGCGAGTAAAGCATCGAAAATCTTTCTTTATTTGTATTACTCTTCCTCCGTTTTGGGAAATTTTCATTTTCGAGAGAATTACGCGGTTTTTACGTACATTTATTTTATGAATTATTTGATGATCAAATAATAATATTTTTATCTTATACTTTCTAAGGTCTCTTCTAATACGGTAAAATTCTTTTCTTACACAGTTTCATTATATTCCCTGTAACAATAAATTAGTTTTACAATGGCATCGTAAATGGTTCGGGTTTTCATCCATAAAAGGAAAGTGTTTTTTATATATATGGTCGGCACATTTGCAAATTGATCGCCATAGTTTTCCAAGTCGATTTGTAGTCATCAGTAGAAAGCGTATAGCAAAGTGAGTTCTGACCGCCAGACGGAAAGACGAGAGAAAAATAATCGATAGATTCCAGATACGCAATAGGAAAAAAAAAGGCCGTAGAGAAGATAAGAAACAGATAACAGAGAAACAGAGAGATAAAAGAGGGATCAACAGAACTTTCTTTGAGCGAAGTAAACTATTAGCGAGAAATATTATTTGAATCGAATGGCCTTTTGACCAGAAATTTACCTCATCCAATCATCATTTCGCAACTTCACCATTTGAGTGATTTAGCTCTGTCTGAATTCTTGGTTAGTCGAAACGCAAAAAAAGCCTATCCTATCCTAAATGACATGTAATTTCATAAATTCTAAGAAACCGCTGGGGATTTAAAAGGTTGTTACAAATGGACAGAAAAATCTAACATACATCCATTCTTTGCTAGACTTTAAGAGTTATAAAGAAAAAACTTTTCATTCGAAATAATTAGTACACGTTTTGTTGTAAACAATGTTTACTTAAATGTTAATTAAGTAAATAATTATTAACATACTTTTTGTATTAACAACTTTTGCATAACTGTTGATGATATTTCATAATGTTTACAAAAAGTAGTTCCACTAATTGCCAAACAAAGAGTGAAAAGATATTTAACTACTTGCTTTTATCACCGCTGGTCCAAACGGCTTAAGGCTCCTTACAATACAAAAAGGCGATACATGCGCTTAGTTGAGTATGCCTCTGTTGTGTGGTCGCCTTTCTATAGGTATTATGTAGATTCAATTGCATCAGTTCGAGAGCAATTCTTGCTGCTTGCCCTTAGGAATTTCGATTGGGAACCGCTTGTCTCTTTGCTTGCTTATGAAAATAGGTTGCTTTTCTTATCCTTACCGTCGTCGTTGAGGAACCTAGATTTATTGTTGGTGTCGCCTTCTTAATTAAGTTAATTAATGGTACTATCGATTCCTCCACATTACTTGGTGAGATAAGCTTTAATGTGCCTAATCTCTAGGCACTTTATTTTCATTAAGTTTAGTCAACGTAAATGCAACAACGAGCTGTTTAATCCCTTCAGAGTAGTTTGCAGAAATCACTTAATATCAATATCGAACTCTGTAAAGTTCATCAGAACAACTACGCTTAATATGCCCGATTTGCCTATGTCGTATTTGAACTAACTTGCAGTTACCGGTCGCCAAACTTTTGCTTGTTTGTAATGGCTCAGAGGTTCAGTGGCAGCTTGGATCTATGCTGGTTGGGGGTGTGCCTCTGTAATGGTTGTATACGTTCTTGTTTCCTTTTTTTCTTTCTTATTTATTTATACATGAATTTTTATTTAATTCCTTCCTCCTCCCTTTACTACTCCTTATATATTCTATACTAGTTTTTAATCTAAAAACGGGTAATTAGTTTCAATTTTTGAGCAGGTTTTTAAATAAATCCATTACTAATTTCATCCATTGACTACTTTCCTCTTTCTGCTGCCATTTACTTATAATGGCGAGTTTATCGTTCACCGAGTTAACCTGTAGACGCTTCCACAAATTGCCATCATATTTACGCTTATGTTAATGCAAAAAGTACTACGGTTGGAGGACGAAATTTTCCCTTGTTTTTTCAACAGATTCGATAAATCGAGCTTTTGGGCAAGAAATTCGCAACACTTTTTTAATAGATTGAATACTGACGTCTTTGCTTTTCCGATTAATGACCTAATACAGGCTACTTATAGATATTCTTACATCAGACCTATCAAATCCATACGACTGTGCACGCAACAAATTTTTGAACTTTTTAATCGGTCACAATGGTTAGATGCAGGGATCAGAATATTTCATAATTGGATAATGTATACGTGAACAGGCGTGGAAAGATGTAGCATTTTAGCAAAACTTAAACTTCTTAAACGATATTCCTAAATGCAACAAGGCCAAGGCCTTTTTTAACAGAGTGACTGTTGAAATAATCGTTTTTTTTTTTAATAATTAAGACTATTTTGTAATTAGGAATAAGACTTTAATGTTTTACATCGATTTTTATGACAAGTGGCCGGAAAGAATCAAAGGTTACTTTCCTCCTCCTTTCCTTCAGCTTTAATGGGTTGATTGGATTTTCCTAATTGGATGCCGTGGAACTCATAAACTCAAAACTAACTTAGGGAAGTTGTCAAAAGATAAAAACCTCACAGTAGAAGGGACGGATATGAGAACAGTCATTCAGAATTCACGGTTAACAGGATCAGGTCAACGAGTCATTATCCACAAAAAGTAATTCTTCATCTATAACGGTCTTAAGTAAGTAAACTATTCCCGACACTTTTTTGACAGAACGTAATAAAATTTCATTGATATTGTTTTCAATGTAATTAAATGGTCTATAAAATAATATTAATATGGAAACGCCCACATATTTGTAAGTATTTGTATGCGTATGAGAACCAAACGCTTATTATGCGTGCGTTAATGCTTCGTACTATTAATGCATGTTCTGCTCCTTATGCTACTTTTTTTTGAGTTTCGGTTCAGAGTTAAAAGTTTTTAGTTTTTAATTGGAGGAGTACGTCTTATAAATTCGTCCTATACCTAATAATAACATTTTTACCTGCACATAGCTTCTTCTGCGTTTTTTTTCTTTATTTTTTTTTTTTTTTTTACTTTTTGAGGCATGAAATGAGTTCTCTTTAAAAATGTGTCTAAAAAATGGATGGACGGATGGTTGATTTTAGTTTAGTTCTTCTTTCTTAGTTTTAGTTTTTGTAGCTCTTGTTTCTCATTTTTTTGTTGGTTTTTTTTCTTTCTTTAAATACATACATATATACATATATATATATATATATATATATATATGTGTTTATTATAAGCTCATAGATTAACATCTTTGTGTGTGCATGAAGGGAAACGTCCGTCAGTAGGCAGAACAAAGGGAACTTTGAAATAAATCCTTGACAGACACAAATAAATATATAGACAAACGCATACACACGTGCACAAGTATAATACCTATGGACCGTATAAGCCAGGATGGATGGATGTTTACGATTATATGTATATGCGCATAGTTTATATGTGTATTTTTATGGGTACTTTTTCAATGTCAAAGATGAACAACTTTACAGTGGCCGGTACATAAAATCTACAAAAACAAAAGCAAAAAAAAAAAAAAAATAGTAAAAAAAAGTTGGTCGTGGTGTTAAACTTAAAGATTTAGTTGAGAGTACAATAAACACCAGAAAGAAAAACAAATGAGAAAGAAGAAATGAAACAAAAAAAAACAAAAAAAATGAATAAATAAAAAAACATCAGAAACCAAGTCAAATGGGTTCATTAAAACTCATGCCAAACGTGTTGAACAGATTAAATTGCTCTCAACTGAACTCAATTCAACTTCTACTCCTTTAGCTGTAGCTGAAGCCAGGCCGCATGATGGCCTGCGTAAATTGTGTTGTGGTTGTGACTGTATCGCTTGCTTCACGTTTAAATGCCTCCTCCTCCTGTCTAGCCGTCAACAATGTTAACAAAGACTAATACGCCAATCAAGGTGCCAAAAGGCAAATGAGTTTATTTCTGTGCTCTGTCCTCCCCTGTTTTGCGCTCTGTCCTGTTCTGTCCTGATCAGTTCATTTTTTATTTTCGCTTTGCTGTTGTTATTTAAATCGCGTGAAAAGATTAGATTTTTACTAATTTATTAAGCGATCTCCCGAGATGTAATTATTAATAATATCTGTTGCTTATGTTGCTAGCTACACACACCAAATGCATATATCTTTGAAGATAAATTGTGTTATTCCTCCGGATTTTCTTTCAGGAATTACTTTCAGACATTTGATGACAGAGAACTAATACGATTTCCCTTTTTCTTCTCTCTATTACTTTTATCACTCCTCTCCCTTCGCGTTATTTGCTTGTAAAAGTTCCTGAGATTTATTTATCTTGTCGTGAAACTTACAACAAATACAAAGTATTGAGCTTAATAATTTGTATATAAATTTAGTTAGTCCGTAATGAATAAAGTACTTAAATAATGTTTGTTACTGTGGATTCACTGAATGATAGGAACGCATGATGCTCGTCTTAGCTTCGTCTAAGCTTAATAACTCTTAGACTGTTAATACATCTAACGGGTACTTTTCAAATCCTTCTGTATTAAGGACTTTCATATCCACCATCGATGGGTGAACTTATAATACGTTTGATATTTTCTTTGTAGCAGCCGGCAATACCGACCATGCCGCCCATAATACGGAGAGATTCTCTGAAAATATATCTATCGACCAAAAGCAAAATTCTGAGCGATTACGGCTGTGTTTTTGTTTTTATGTTTGTTTCAAGTCAAACTTGCGGAACATTCGTTTCTCTTTATTGTTGTTCTTAATGTTTCAATCTATTTATCTATGTAACGTGATAGATCAAATATTATTCTCTTAATTTTATTTTATTGCAGAACAGACGAATTTCATACGAATTTCGTTCATTTTCAGGCTAACAAATAAGGGAAAAGTTGTTGTTAACATTATTTGATATCCACGACGGGGAGTGTTTTTGCATTTTATCAATGTTTGTTGTAAGGGGTATGCATGCACACATAGGTACACACATACATAAAAGATACCTACGACGACCGCAAATTAAGGGCAGCCTTCGAACAGAAAATGTAAGCGGATTGGCAAGAAGGTCGGGAAAAAGATTTAAAGGAGAAGTGGCCTTTTCTCCTGGACATGTAAACTTCTCAAGTTGCCTTTGCCCTTTTTTATAACTTACAAGCAATTTGGGGACTGTGTCAAAGCATAAATGGTAATTCGAAGCACATTGCTTTTGCGAGTTTGTGGGCGCCTTTATTATATACGCCTTTTAAACCCGTGTAGGTAGGATTCGATCATCAGGGTGAGCAGTAAAATTGCTTTAACTACAACATGTATGTATGCATCTCCTTGATCAGGATAAATAAAAGGATTAGTTTAGTCGTGCTTGCTTAATAACTCTTTGTAAAGTACGTGCGGAGAAAAGATCTTGAGGGGCGGGCTGTCACAACTCAATCTCCCTAAAACCAAGTGCGCATCAGCTTTTCGATAGATGGATAAAATCAATGTATCGTTTTCTTTGAGAACTATTGCGGACCTTTTTGTGGGTGGTTACGGGTATTTTTAAATTCGACCTTAAGTCAACCCGTACACCGTGCATATGATACGCTTAGAGGGTAACATGCTTAGCCGGACGAACAGAATTAATTTAGTGAACGAACAATCGATAATAATTAATGCGGCTTTTTATCTGTTCAAATTCGTGTCCAACTGGCATTTGAAATTTATTACTTACGAGAATTTTACTAAAAAAACCGTCATGTGTCACAAAATAATTATTTAGTTTAACTATAAATTGCGATCTGTGGTTGTGTGTTCAGACGGCTTTTTTTCTCATTTTGTTGTTCATTTCGATTTGTGATCAATCTTAGGAAACTCATTTTTCTTGACTGTGTTGGCGCGTGTCTTTATGGGGACTATGTTAGAGTTACTCTTTCTAGTCTTCGTTCGGCATTATTTTTTGCTCTTTGTGCAGCTACTCAGTTTTTGTCTTGCAGTTTCTATTAAAAGGGAAACGAAACTTCTTGTCCACTCTGATTAATCAAATTTGCTCCCACCTCTGCGCTATAGCAAGGTGCTAAGCTTTTCAGTAACTTATATGCCGGTTCTATAAAGAATTTGGCGTTCGTTAAAGTCGGCCTTTAACAATAAATTGTTTTCCAAACATTTTTTGTGCACTTGTAGGAAAAATTGAACAAAAATTACACACAACGCAAGTTGCTATATATTACGTAACACACAAGTAGTTTACGAAAGTCAAAGCAGTCGTTAACCATATTTTGTACAAAATTTTGTATACAACAAACAAATCACATCTGCACATACTTGTCTGGACTTAGCTAAAATACTTAAGTTTCCATCTAAGGAAGACTCATTTAAAGTTAACTAAAGAAATCAAAATCAAGAGTTTTTATACCTATCACCGTAGGATGGTGGTTTGTTTATTTTGTCAAAACGTTAGCGAAGAATATATAGAGTCTCCAGAGACTCTATATAGAGTCTCCAGAGACTCTATATATTATCTATATATATATATATTATATATATCAAATTTTAAATCGCTTTAAGCATGAATTCCTGTCCGTCCGTCTGATTGCATGATGTTTCCTGGCCACAGAAATGAACCTACCCGCTTCAAATTTGGTAGAAAGACTGAAAATTCTTACATGCAGGTCGCTATTGCAAATTTCCCAAATCACTGAAAGGATACGCCCACCGTGCAACATAACATGTTGCTGTTTTCATTAGCGAAAAAATGGGTTTGTTGCTCATCAAGCTGTAAAAACCATACAGACCCGATATAAATTCTTGATTTCAAATTCGGAATGTCCCTAACGATGTCCGTCTGTTCGTCTGTGGTAAACATTCTGCCGTTCGCAAAAATTAAGATACCGCCTACAAATTTGCAAAAGCATTAGAAAAACACCTAAACCGGTCAAAAACAAAAACTGTGAACACCTTTGCTTTTCGGGTGTTTTGCTCGTTACTCCTACAATACAACACATATATCGTATAATCTTCCACTTTTATTCTGAAAATAGAGAAAACCAACCGCGCCCACCCAATATTATAGAATATGAAACTTTAGTTCTTTCTCTTTTACTTAGTCGGTGATGGGGATAAAAGTTTCGGTCGCGACCGAATATAAATAACTTTCTTGTTTATTAATTTATTATTTGTTTATTTTCTTTTTTTGGCGTTTTTTAATCGCGCTTATTGTCGTGGTAATAGGAAAACAAAAAAAAAAAAAGAAAAGAAAATAGGAAAAAGAAAACGACTTGTTATTATGAAAAGGAATACAAATTAAAAAAAAAATTACAAGCAAAACTACTACTATTGTTAAAGGCGCGGACTATAACTTTGACTAACCGAGTTCACACGAGCGGTGGATGCAGACAGTAGGCAGGCGGAATGAACGCATATCATTTCAAACATTTTTTTTTTTTAATTATTAATTAATTAGTAATAAATTATTAATTAATTAGTAATAAATTATTAATTAATTAGTAATAATTTAAATGGGCCAACAAACGGATAGAGATCATCTAAAGTTTAGCAAATTGTTGCTGGAAACATTTTGAAATTTTCAACTTCTTTGGAATCTGATCGATTTTTTAGCTATTGTTTTACACAATTCATTTTGATAGCGAATTCATGAAACTTGTATGTAAGTATGTATGCGTTAAGCTTTCTATAGTAAACGCAGGCACTGCAATAAGATAACCTCTAAACCGTTAAGAATTGTTTTTCGTTTTTCTGATTGGGATAATTGAAGTTTTGAAAATTGCAATAAAAACGGTGCCTTAATTTGTATACAGAATGTATATATACTTTTCCACCATCAAACTTCCTTCTCACAATTTTAGAAAAAACTATACTTAAATTAAGACAAATCTTACACTTATCGCCTGTTCAGATGAGATGTTGAGGGAGGAAAGCCTGACATATTTGTGAAGCAATCACAACCGCTACAGTAGTTAAGCTTTAAATGATCCCGCTGTTGTGGCTGTTTCGTTTTCGACCGATCGCGCCGACCATCCGAGTCTCAAAAGTGAGCATATATGTGTCAGTTTTTTGTTTTCGATCTCAGTTTTTTGGTTTAGGTAAGCGTTCCAACAATCGATAACAAATTGAAAGCTAAACTTACGGACGGACGCGCAAAAATCTCGTGATGATTAAGAACACATAGATCTCATTGGACCTGTAATGGCAAATATTAAATGCGGCAGGACAAACTTCCCATGATCACATTTATTAGAAGTTGAAATTGTCCAGTTATCTTCTATTCAAACAGATTTATTTGTGTCAACCAACATAGCAAAAGTTTGATATTTCTTGAATTAATTACGAAAACTTAATTGGGAGATAGTCATTGGTTTTTTAAGGACATTTCGTGCGATTCGCAGGTGATTCAAATAAAAAGTAGCTTTTCTTTCGTTAACAACGATAGCTCTTCACTGAAAAAAAATTACAAGTCGGACGAAATTTATCGAATGCAGGTAGTAATGTAAGGCTCAATTGGAACTGTGCTCAGAATTTTATACTCTCTCTCTCTCTAACTCTCCTTCGAGGAAAGAAATTCTAAAGTGACGCAGACATTTCATATATTTTGCTTACAAACATTTACCAATATTATTATTATTAGAGTAACTAGACGTACTACTACCATTACTACAACTACTGCTGCCACTGCCACTGCCACTGCCAGTAATAGTAGTATTACTAATAGGACGCCGATTCTTATTACTACTACTGCAACTAGTCGTACTACCACCTTTATTACCACTACTATCACCACTAATTCTCTCACTAATATTATCCCTATCACTACTATCATTACTACTGCTGCAAGTAGACGTAGTACCACCAATATTGCAACAACTGCTACTACTACTGTTTCTATTGCTAAGACTATTACTACTTCCGCTATTTTTAGTGCTCCTACTAGTATTACTGCTGCTAATAGATGAAAATGGTACTGGGGTATCAACATTAAGGTAACATTATTACCTGTTGTCACGATTTTCTTATAAAACAAATTCTGAAACACCTAACGAGTTTTCTGGCGTACGATTGTACTCTTCAGATTATTGTTAGGAATTAAAGTTACGATAAGTTTTTTTTTTAAATGCTTTTTAAGTGATATGCAACATAAAGGCTAACTATTGTCTAAAAAAGTTTTCTCTGGCAATTTATGCAGAACATCTATAACTGAATTCAAAATTTATGCTAATCGACAACATTCAAGATTTGACTTGATTTTAATTGAACTTAGAATTGACCGGTACTTACTTGTTTGTGACTGGTTTTTAATTTTTTGTTTTAATTTTTATTTCATTCAACTTTATTTTTACTTATATTAATTATTCGTTCTTGTTTTGAGTTTCTCTTTTTGGTTTTTAAATCACTTTACCTCTCGTTTAATATTTTTTCACATTTTATTCATATCACCGACTGGTAGTCGAATTTAAGCGAAGAAATAAAGAAAAAAAATCATTTCTAGCGTCCTATAAATAAATAAATTGCATTGGTCCTCCTTTTCAACGCCTGCATACATCGCTGCATGCTTTTCTAATCTAACGGTTGCAGCCTACAGATGTGCTATAAATCAAGAGGAATGAAGGTTGATTCATGAAATTATCCACTAACGATTGCATGCTTTACAAAAGGCCTCGAATTTGTATATAATGAAACGAATACAAAATCTTTAGGGGAATACATGTGTAACTCTGCAAAGCCAGCAGCACAAGGCTTCCTTTTGCAATTTAAAGAAGACTTACGCAGATATTATGAATACTAGAGATCAATAACTAGAGAGCGAGAACGCCAATGACATGTCGTGAGGTAATACCCGGGACTGATACATAGCTATCGCCTCTAGCAAAAAATACGCATATGTGTACGTCCATGCGCGCATATGTGTAGAAGTGCTGCTTTCCAGGAATACGCAATTTTCTATGATATCCTCTTTGATGGAATTTTTGTTTGGCTGTAGCCATTAGCTTGTAAGTGAAACTTTTTTGCTATTTTTCACGGCAAACAAATTTCGTAAAAATTTTAAAATTTGCTTTCTTAAGGTGGAACCCAAATATATATGGCTGGATTTGTGACAGATACAAAGATGGACAGACAAGCTTGAATCAATTCAGAAAACGGTAATAAAAGGTAAGTCTCTACCTTAAATCCTTCAGGGTCGAAAACTTAATATATCCAGTGCCGCGAGCGGCTCGAGATAGAATTATCCCATCTGTAATCCTCAGCAGAGCGAGAAAGAATTCCGCGAAAATAATTAAGCTAAAGAACAGAGTGCACAGTTAAGCTTTTTTCCTTCGTTTTGCAAATTTACTTAACTCGCAAGATAAGCAAGTTTTATGTAATCTCTCTACCATATGGAAACTTCGCACTAAAAAAATCTAATACAATTGCAATATCATTGCGAATTTGGGCTTGAAAGCCGTCGTTTCGTCGTACACTACTTTAAATTTTCTTTAAAGCAGAACTGTTCAAAAATCATAAAAACGTCTAAATACCGAGGGATTATGGTTTTCAATATATCATATTCCAAAATGAATCGGTTTTCCTCATTTTTCTATATTAGAAATTTTATTTTCATCTTTCTTTTCTTAACGCATAGTCTAGTACTTATGGCGTACGGTGCTCGTTCGAAAGACGCGGGTTCGATTCGTGGTGCCACAGTTCGTAAATTGTACTTTCCTACTATTATTCAGCCCGGCCTTATAAGAAATTCTTGGTTTGCAATGCTTGGATTACTTGTAGAAGATATTGCAACTGATTTACGTTATTTCTTCCAAATTTTTATTTTGTAAAAAAAATCTTTCGAATGCCCATTACACAGTAAGCTGCACATTACACAGTAAGCGATACATACGAGTTCCCCTTTAAAGTGAATAAAGTAATCGATTGAAAGGTTTCAGTCGCCTATCTGTTATTCTTCTATGTCTTCGAATGAGGATGATGAGCATCAACTTTACGCATCATCTCCTTCAAGTTCAGTTCGAAAGATGATATAAGGACCGTTCGATCTGCCGACCAAAGCGAGCATAATTTAACATTTTCCAAGATAGACAATTGATTAGAATCCGTCATTATTTCCTGTTATCCTCTTGATTGCTGATGCAGTGACTCTCTCTAACAAGACCAAATATCTCGCGCTTTCTCCATTCCTTGTTTTTCATGTCTGAATTCGATATATTCTTGCTTGCACTTCTTTGAGGCTTTGAGACTCCTTGAAAATATATGGAAAAATTTCATTACTTTAGGCAAGGCGCAGAGAAAACTGCCTGTGCCAAGTGAACAATTACTGAGAACTGAAGGCCCAATGTTGTACCTAATGATTTCTAGCTCTTCTAATGCGCAAACGGATGTCCACAAGCATTCCCAATTAAAAATATGTTTGTGGGGGGATAGAAAGTGAAGAGGAATAGTTGGAGTAGAAATGAGACGAGAAAAGGACAATCGACAATTAACATAAAATTCGTAAACGTGCGTGTCTGTGTGTGTGTGCACGAATGATCCTTTCTATAAATACGAAATCTTTTGCGATGTTCTCTTGACTGCGATCTATGTTTGGTGTTTACACCTCGGCTGCTGGCATTGAATTATTCGTGAAACTTGTTGTTCATTTTTTAAGGCAAACAGTGCCAAGGATAGTCAGAGCTTGACGATTAAATTTATAGTTTTGAACTTGTGAAGAATACATCTGCCATCGTTGACTACAATGACGAACGATATCTTCCGTATGTCTTATGTTTTCATATTTATCTCACAAAGCTTTGTAAAAATGAAAATTTTCATCCGATTTATAGACGAAAGAAAAAATCGAATTTTAAATCGTTTAATAGAGTTAATTTAAAAAAATGGTTATACTATAATCGCTAAATCTCGGAACCAAATAACTTTCCACCTTTATATGTATGTAAGCAAAACAAAAGAAAAACGCCAGAGAATAAGAAGACACCCTCTTTAGAAATTACCCGTCATTAGCGGTCAGAGCAATAATTTATATTTGTTAAATTGCTGTCGACTTGTCTATCTGTCTGTCTGCGTGCCTGCAGCATCTTCCTTCGAAGAACGCATGAAGAGGGAAAACAAAAAAAAGTAAAAAATAAAAACAAAAAAACAAAACCATCATAAATCACTTTAAAGTGTGTCTGCTCTCATTAACGATGTCGGTGTGCACTCAATGACTGCACTTTTAAGATTTTCAAACGTAATTATTTATATTTTTATGATTTATTTTTAAAAAATACATATCGACTTAATCATAAGTTTACGTACATATGCTAATTATAAATATTTGTATTTTTTTCGTTTTTCGTTTTTTTTTCTTTTTACTTTTTTTTTTATTATTTTTTCGTATATAAGGAATAATTTAAAAGCGTTTAATAAATGTTGTTTTATTTTTATTTTATTTTTAATGGATTTAGTTTCTGCAAATTAGAAAAATGTTTCTTGTTTTTTTTTTTTTATTTTATTTGCTTTTCTTTTCTAATTTGTCAGCGTTTTCGCTGACTTAAATCCGACTGATGTGATTGAATGACTGAAATGATCGGTTAGAGTAACATTAACTAAAAGCATTTTGACTGTGTGTTGGCTGTGTACGAGACCATGCATTTCAACAGCCACCGACTATTAAACTGAATTGAATTGAAACACATTCACATGTCGCATTATCTGAATTTGTTAAATAAAGAAAGAATTGTTTCAAAAAAAAAAAAAAAAAAAAATAACCAAGAGCAGAGTAGAAATACAACTATCGTTTACGTTATTATTATTATTGTTATTATCATTATTATCAAATTAAATGCCGAAACCAATTCTCAGTTACTCCACACTTTTCATTTCATAAGCGAGTATGATTTACTCGTTCGCGAGACGTAGCTAAAAAGATTTATATAATTATCATTACCTCTAAGTGGACAGTGGAGCAAAAGCTCTCGATTTCTTAGCAAACAATTTACTCGTAAACGTTCTTATGCTTACTCTCACTTATTCGCGTAAATGCGCTTGGAAACGCTTAGTTCATCTTGTCGTAGTTGTTAGTCAATCTCTACATGCAAATGTTCGATGAATGCGTAACTATGAAAACAGACTTTAATTTGATCAGCGAGAAAAGCACACACAACAATTGTCATAATATTTTCTTTTATTGCTTAGCTTCACAGTTTCTGTTACACTCACAAACATAGCTTGAGGATGTACTAGTTTTCTGATTTCGTTTATTTCGAATCAACGTAGGAATCACTTACTCGTCGTCAAATTTGCCTAATATTCGCGTGTTCGCGTGCATCTATTATTATCACGTCGAACATAAACTATATTCACTGAGCAAATGAGATGGTAATGATATGGCTGGTCCGCTAGGTTCGATCAAAGTCACAACTACCATAGCCCAATATTATGCTTTGAAGTATTGAAAATTTGAAATTCCGCATAAATATTTATCATTACCAACCAACTACCAGATATCCCGTAGTAAGCGTATGTACCAAAATTGCTGGTTACGCGATGTCTCGTTATTTGCACTACAAGTTTACTTTAATTGCGATTGATCAACGGGTATATTTTTTGCCGCTTGAGTTAGGAACTATTAAAAGGGATGAATGCATATTTCACATAGTGCAAAAAACATATATGATATCACTTCTTATTATAAAAATAATAATTTACACGATTCGGTTATAACCTATGAATAATGTAATACTATATAATGATATATATATAATATATCGGGTGCTTGGATATATTTTGATCATTTTTCCACTCGGAAAAGGCGTGTATTGCAAAAAATTGATATGAAAATGTTTTCCATCATTTTCTACAACTTTCTGGCAACACGGCGATATTGTGTCGAAAGAACGATATTGGTTTGGCTGCGGTCCAATCATTGATCACTTTTCGCAGTTCTTCAGCATTTCGAAACCATGTGCCAGCCACGCCATGCTGCATCGATCTAAGCATGTGGTAATCGGAAGGCGCTGTGTTTGGTGAGTACACTGGGTGCGACAGAATTTCCAATTCCAGCTGCAACAGTGTATCTTTGACAACTCTTGCCACGTGCCGCCGAGCGTTGCCATGCATGCATTTGGTCATTTTTGTAACAATACGTTATTCAATTTGTTCAATTGATGTCGGTACACATCTGCAGTAATTGCTTCATTCGGTTTTAGCTGCCCGTAATGCACTACGCCTTGCTGATCCGTGTATATTCGGCTTCGGTGCCGATGTGTCCTCGACTGTCCAATCGATCCATTTTTCATCGCCAGTCACGATACGCCATGGAAAGCACTAACGTTCTTGCTTCGTAAGCAATGAAACCGCGATATTTAAAATGCAATTTTCAATCAATTCGTATGGTAGCCATTTTCCCTTCTTTTGGATCTTTCGCATTGCGTGTGAACATTTAGAAACCGTTGATTCATCGACTCCTAAGCTTGGAATCATTGTGTCCTGTAGTACACTCTTTATCATTCACATTAAAATCACCACATTTAACTCGTTGAAACCAAAACTGGTACTTGGACATGATGGCGCGGCCTCACCATGAGCTTCTAAAAGTGTTTGATGGACTTCCGCAGCAGATTTCTTCAAATTAACCAACAAAAGTAATGAATATCGAAAATGCAATTTAAAACGTTCCACAATTAGCGCCCGTATACCCTGTATAACTCAATAAATAATAAATAAATAACTGGAAAACTGGTCTTTTACGTAAAGAAACGTCAAAATCATTCTCATTACTTTATCATTTCCACCAATAGATATCGCTGATTAAAATGCATGCAAGCACATATTTATATATATATTGTAGCTATGGCTGCACATGATAACCTAAGTAGAATAAGATTGCTTGGCAGTGAATGTGTTAAAGAGAACTCTAACATTATCATTACAATAGCACCTGTCACTACTAATGTGGCGAGAATACAATATAAGTAACGCTTCTCGGTTTAGCTCGAAGGCCTTTGTTTGCACACGATATTCCCAATGTTTCTTAATGCAGTTGCAGACGCCATTGGATTGTCAGTTACTTTAGGGCTGTATTCACAAAACTAAGCCAATTTTTTACACAAATTTATTTGTAGAATTAAACTTAATTACAGAAATTAGAGATTTATCAGAGACCAATGCAGCGCCTCACTAGGCACACAAATACACTTGATCGACTTCTTCCCTTCAAGGTGACGACTCAATTCTTTTGCCTGAAACGAATCAATTGCCTATAGAGATTATAGCTTTAAAACTCACGAGTGGTCACGAACACCGCTTTCCGTTCCCATACTTTTGTTAATTCCCCTCCATGCATTGTCAAGAAATTTTTGTTAATTGTCAGCTGAATATGTATATATTCAGCCAGAGATGTGATATTTGTAATCATACCTAGGACGTTCCAACTTGCGTTTAATAATGGATAAGAACAAGCTTCAATAAGCTTTGTAAAGTAATCACAATCATGGCAACTCGTTAATTGTAAGACCGCCTAAGCTTATGAACTGAGTGTCCTATGAAAAAATCATGAACTCTATACCTGCTTTAAGCTAACAAAATTGAAGATTGCGAATTAGGGAAAAGTGCAAATTGAAATGGAGCTAACACTCAATAGTATATGGTTATGACAGGAACTTAATATCCCTCTGCATAGGAATGATTTTGAGATACACAAGGAGTCTCCAGGATGCGGTTTTAAGAAAACCTGCGCAGACCGGTATGGAAGAATCTAGTCATTGAGAACGAAGGACGTTGGGGGACACCGTTAATGACCCCGGTGTCGAAGACGTAGATATTCAAGATTTATACAACCAAACTTGTGGTTTATAGATGTCAGCGGATTGCAGTTACTTTTAAGTAAACAAATCAGTTTACACCGGATCCGTGTACCACTTAGTGTATTTGTGTCCATGTGCCATTCTACTCAACAACTTACAAAGCTTTGTAGCGTCTTTAAAGTTTTACATCCTCACTGATGTGAAATTAAAGGCAAGAAAACACTCAACACGTGCCACAGGTTTGTTCGCAAGTAATAACCACTTAACCAGGAACTGGTAGGAACAGGTAGACTGAAACCTGTTGATTTAATAAATACAAGAAAGCAAGGGATATTGTGCAGCACATTACACTTACACAACCAGTTACGCTGCTCTGCGTGTTTGCTTACTGGGAAAAGGAGTGGTGAACATCAAAGCTTTGTCGAACATAAAAGGTTGTCTGATTTTTTGTGAGCACAAAAACCTTTTCATACATTTTTATGCCTATTTATTCTTCCGATATACCAACTTGTTCACGGTACGCATTCTGCAAACGTGAATTTCTATGCAAATAAAACTATAAGGGAATTTAATCTTGTCGTGGCATAGGAAAAAGTATACGATCTTCGTAAATCGTAGAAAAATTTGCGAAGTCTTTGAAAAAATGGTAGAAATCGCTTTGCAGCGATTACAGATCTTTGTAAAAGCAACTATTATGAGAAATTTTAAGGAACTTCCAAATAAGTGAAAAGTGCATGTTTTTTATTTTACCCTACAAACCATCAAAAAATTTTTGGAAATTTTTCCATAGAGTGTGTGAGATTCGCTATAAACAGAACTTAGCTTTTCCATTTGTTTTTATTTTCTTTTCCCAAATGTAGTTTTACTCTGTATAGCATGTAATGTAGTCGCAATCTCATATATCCACCACTATCTATTTAGCACGATTATCTATGTAGATATTAAGTACAATGAATTCATAGGTATCTAAGTCTACGTCATGAAAACTTTGATAGAATTTATTTTGGCGACAGGACAAAAGCTCACTGATTGCTTAGTTACTGTGTAGGAGTTCATTTATTGTAACTTCAGTCTACTGATTATGATAATGATATCAGCTTTGATAGATTAGTGCTAGTTTCTCAAACAGAGAGAACTTATGACGTAACAGAAGTAACGGCAAAGACTTAATATAAGTCAATGTTAGAGCTAACTGATCTTAGTCTGTGTCGTTATACACTTATGCTGTTCTTTTTCCGCTGTGTATTTAAACCGAAAAATAGTAGTTCATGAAGAGAAGAAAAATACATATCAGCGGCCTAATATACTCCGCTGTTATACGTTATGTAATAATTATTTGTAGCGAAATTCAAACCTCTATCTGCTAGAATTAATTGTCTATTTTAGGGAGGGAAGCTAGAGCCACAAACTGCTTGCTAAATTGAACGTAAGACGGTTATCATTACAGACAGTGTGTCGGTCACAAAAGCCATCCGTAACTGGCACATTGTTAATAAACTAAAATTGCAATTCTTTGGCCATCGTGTCATCTCACTCTCATAAGAAATGGACGGGCAGACCTTGCAGCCTCGTTATTATGGACAGTACTGTAGTATATTTTATTATGGTAAAGTATATTAGAAAAAAAGCAGACAGAGCTGGCATCTGCCTTAATCATATTACTGCAATACATTAATGGGTCTTTAAGAAATCTACTCCTTCAATTTGTAATTGTGGGCAAAATGTCACGATTAAACGTATATTTTGTGCTGGCAAAACCTTTCCAATATTCGAAGACTTGTTTCTGGCGCGTCTAACCCTATGGACATCTTGGAAGTGTCTGGAGAAGTAAATTAAGCATCTTCTCTACCTTTTTTAAAAAAGGAATCATTTTCATCATCATTTCCAATAGCGTTTGTCCTTGGACCAAACCACGTCACTATGACAAATCGATTCAAAATCAATCAAAATATCTCAAAAACTACGGCTTTTAGGTTTACAAACCGAAGGACAGGCGAGCAGATGGAAGGATAAGCTTGTTTCTCAGTCGATGCGTGTTATAGAAGGCGCCTCTATCACAATTCCTTCTGACTGTTGCATACGTTCACACAAACTTCGTACACACATGCGGGGTATGGTAATAATAAATTAATAGAAGTCTCTGTTGTATTGAGGGCACAAGACAAGGCATAGCGTAATTGGGTATCCGGCAATGCTCGCTCGATACTTCTCATTTGATATTGAAAGTTCTTGAAGAAGAAGATGAATAACAACCCAGCATGTATGGATAATCCAAACATAAGAATGGCGATGCCGCGTAATGGCAATTATCGAAATACATTATAGTCTGAACTATGGGAAATACGGGTGTCAGCATACCCATCCATTATGTCGCGCGTGCAAAGAAAAGTCTACTGAACTTTTTAATGCGTGTGGAATGTCGGTCTTAGAGTCACGGGATCGGGTCAATAATGGTACGTCCCTACGTGATGGCTATTCTTATTCAAAAATCGCGGGAGCATCAAATAATTAGAGATGATAGAAAGAAGTCGTTTGCCTCAGAGGGGGCAGTTTAGATCGCACACTTTTTCTTATATCTGGTACTCTGGTTATTGTAGGTTCTCTGAGCGATGTAGGATTTGCCTTGTATTGCCTTGCCTTACAGCGCAAGTTATGTCTTGCATACAACTCTACACACCTTGTTTATCGTCTAATTAAACTTGAACTGCATTGTAGAAGTACAATTCCGAAGACATCTGCAGTCGCAAGTCCATTGCGTAGACCTTTCTACACAAAAGGTTTTTTTCTTAAGCGGGCAGCGCCATAAATTTTATTTTTCCGTGTTCTTTTACTTTTATCTAAAAAAGGCCGAGCGAGACGATGTGTCAAATATAACTGGATGTCAAACAAAGCTAAACCGACTGAACAGGGGAAAAGTCCCGAGCAGGGAACGCGCTGTAGAAATTAGATTATAGCGACGCAACAAGCCAGAGTTGTCTGTCTCTTATTCTGACGAATAGTTTCGAGCAAATGCTTAAACAATAATTTATATTAATAGTTAGGACTGGAATTGGAACAGACTTGTCTTACTATTTTTTGATGTCAGTGGTATATGCTCAATTTTCAAAGTGGGCTGTGTCGACCTCGAGTGTTGGAAATTGTATTGTACAAATATCTCGAACTTCATTACAAGGAGTTACGAATGGCAGGATACGTCAGGGAGTTAAGCTGCGTTTTTCAAATATTTCCGAGACGTACATGTAAATAGCAAAAGCGCTACTACGAACACCCTACAGTATTTCCTTTGATACAATTTGATACAATTTACTTCCGCGATGGAATATTAAAAAATCCTACATATAAGTGCATACGTAGTTTCTTAGATGCTTTTACATGGATGGATGGAGACCAAGAACCTCAACTAACGTGGTTCGAAAAGTTACCAAGCTTAATTTTCCTGTCAAGCTTAACAAAAAGTGGGTCTCTATCTTAAATCCTTCTGAGTGTTACACATGCATTCACAAGAACTTAATACACCCTGTCTCACAAGTGGCGCGAGGTATAATTATCACAAAAAAAACTGGGTAAACAGTCAAACTTTGATATTTTTTTTTCATTTTATTTACTTTTATTTGTTTACAAATAAAGTTCAGCTAAAGTAAATTAACAGCCGAATTCGATCGACCCTTGGAATTTAATCTTATGCTAATTATTACTAATAACTAATACAGAGTACACAAGGAGAAGAAAAAAATGAAGAAAACAAGTAAAAAGTATATTCGGCCAGAGCCGAATCTCGCATACCCACCACCGTTAAAATCTTTGACGCCACACGCTCTTATTTATTGTCATGTGGGATAAAATCTATTTATCATTTTTGACTCTCCACTCTCTCTACTGTTAAGAGAAACTAATCTACCAGCATCGAGATGGTAATTATAATAGAATTAAGAGACTTGGCTTGTCGCGTTTTACTCTCCAAGCCCTTTTGTTTGATACCCATGTTGCTCGAACTATTAAGGAAAAATTAATGCACAAGGTCGTAGTATCCACCATACTTGTTTTAGAATTAGTCCATTTTTTGGTAAATAATATATCTTCGTTTAAGGAATCTGCAAAATAGTTTTAAACACTTTGTCTTGTTTGCCTTCTGATAATTAAGCAAAAAACTGCATGCGAGTGAAAAAATACAATTTAATCACTTGTAACTTCGTATGGGCATGGTTCATTTTTTTTCAATTTTGCACGTAAGGAGTAGAGTGTTTCGTAAAGTAAATGGGGAGATGTTCAGCCTTCTAACGTTGATAATTTACCGCAGAGTACCGCAAAAAAACCCACAAATTTTTGTTAAGAAAAACGAAGTTGCATTCAGTTTATGGTCCACTGCGGGCTTCTGCTCTGACCCATTTGGCCCATTTTCAATACCAACCTGCGTGCAAAAACTTTCGATGTTTCTGCCAAATTTGAAGTCGATATCTTCATATTTGCAAGCACACAGACGGGGGGACATGGCATTCTGGCAATTCAGAATTTCATGCTGACCAAGAGTATATATACTTTATAGGGTCTCTGTAGCTTGCTCCAGCGGGGGCGTAATAAAAGAAAAGAATACGTGTACAAATAAACAAAAGCAAAAAGAAAAAAGGATAAGCCCACATCGACAGCCGGTATAGATCGGAGATGGGAGTGAGCCCCTAGGTCGTTGCTAACATGTAATAGCTTGGCAAACCGTAACAGAAAACAAATACACTTCATTTTCTAGAGGTGACAAGATTCCACGTTAACAGGCGAATCGTGCGTATTAAAGAGGGCGGATTAGATAGAATTTAAAGAATCCGTCATTAAAATCCCGCAATAGATACAATTTAGATTCTTGCAAAGCGCTATAGGGAATATAGCAACAAGTTACTTATAACTGTTTACTATCAATGTTTGGTCAAGCGGCAATAAATTCAAAATAGGAAATTCTAATAGGTAGGACGGAAACGCAGGCGATATGCTTATTAAAACGCCATCCCCAATTCGATCTAATCAATCTTTTCTGAAAACCTGGAAAGAGTTGTTAAAAAGTTCCGAAGAATGTAGATGAAGCTGTAACCAAAATTCAGCAAAAGCCAAACAGAGAAGACATGAAAACGTTTAAAGCCAGAACACTTATTGTTTTTAATCTATCATATTCCACCACGAATCGGTTTTAATTATTTTATCAAATTTGAAAGTTTATATTCCCTTTATATTCCTTACTTTTAAGACCTTAACTTAAAACTTAACGTAAATTGTATGAAATTGCGTGGGTTTTCTATACCCTAGCGGTTAGGGCGGGCGGAGTTCGTCCGCTCCTGGTACACCAGTTCGTGAATTATAATTTACTGTAGTTATAAGACATCCCATCACATTTTCTAGGGAAATTCTTGGGAGAAATACTTCAAGCAGATATTACTTACATTATTTCATTAAAATTTTCTGGGATTTTTAAAAAACAATCTCTCAAAGACCTTTATGAGTTACATATACACAGCCGCATTAACGTGAATAAAGTAATGAATTGAGAGACTTCAGGCCGCCTGTGTAGCATTCTTCTTTGGCTTCACTTCACTTTTACTACAAGAACAAACTTGATATCAAATTTATTCCCATCATAACCTTCAAGTTCAGTTCGAAAGATGACACACCGTTCGAACCGACGACCAAAGGGCACATCATTCAACATCTTCTTAGCTGGCTTCAAAATAATTGATTAAAACCCGTGGTTATTGCCTGTTACTCTCTTGATTACTGATGCAGTAGCTAATCGCTTCTTTCTAATAAGACCAAACACTGAGTACATTGCGCGTTCTTTGTTAATCATTCACTTGACATAAGCTAATTGTATGCACAAGCAGGAGCAGGTGTGGATTCTGGTAAGTTCTTCCCTCCAGTAAGGGTAATGTCATTGTAATGTCATCCGAAGAACTATTTTTGTAATTGCTTAACAGATGTCTTGTGACTTCTACAATGCGTGGAAAAAATTAGCCTCTTTGGAAAAGTTTTTTCTTAAAAAATATTTTTGAGCGCTTTTTCCCGAAGCACCCAGTAAAGATTGCTTGAGTTAAATGAACACGCGCTGAAAAGCTACGGCCCCATGTCTTGTCTGTTTATTTCTACCTCAAATGCACTGACATATATCTTTAGAATTCACTTGTGTTCATTCAACAGCATTTCCAATCAACGATGTGTTAACGTAGATTCCCCAAGTTCAGCGTTGAGTAAAGCTAAAGCTGAAAGGGATTTAAAATTTTCAGTGCTTCTGCTAAGAAAGCATTAACCGTTTAGCGTTGATTATGAATTCGTCTGTTCAGTTATACATAACCCTGCCGTTTTCTCCATCGCTTCACAACGTGCAACGTGTTAAGATGCTGCCTTCGACTGATGCAGCAAAGGAGGCACATTTGAGCAAAAAATTCTCAAGGAAAGGATTTGTCATTTTGTCATGTCTTTGAATTTCGTTATCCTACCAACTTTCATCCCAACCAAAAAAAATGTCTAAGAAATCTCCTTTCTTAGGCCGGTAAAATGGCGCTTCCCGTGAAGCATGGCTCTTATCGATTCGCTCTATATTCTTTTTGTTTTTTTCACCAAACTCTCTGCGAAGTAAGTACCATCTGTACAAAACATTTTCTGCTGCATTATGGCTCTTTAGTTTCCTTGGTTTTAAGAGTCGCACAGTCAATGGCAAAGAAAGGTTTAAGGCTTCTATCTATAACCTAGCAATAGGTTTTTCTCATTGGAAAGCGGAAGGGGTCTAGTCGGAAGGGGCTTTTCTTTTTTTAATAAAAAGGAAGCATTTCTTTCCCTATTAGGTTCTCATGGTGGAGGTCATCTAATGATGGCCAGCGATATCAAGTGGGCTGGGGCACAGCTAGGTGTGTGTGCTGTGCGACGACAACCTTGGAAGCATTATTTTCCTTGAGGAAGGCCTTGAGGCTTGGCCGTCCAGGACGTGTGGAGAGTCCAAAGGCAAGAGCGAAAAGCGTACAGTATGAGATCACTCAAAGCTGTATAGCTTGGTGTAAGTTCTGGTTTGAACGATAAGCCAAGAAATTAAAGGGTGTCCACGGGGTCAGGTTGCCCAAAGTTGGATTGCTCTGGCAGGAAGATGCACACAACCCATCGGAATGCCGGAGAATGCCTTCTTGCGCGGGGAGCTATTGAAGAGGTGCTTAGATAGGCCTCGACGTAGACCACTAAGCGAGAATTTGGCCCACACCCATCTTCTATTGCGGTACTTCAGGGTAGAAAGGTCCCCTTCAATGGGGATTGTCTTTCCCCCTGAGGGGTCGACAATCAACTTACCTCGATTGCCGATGGTTGTAGGCAACCCGTCTGATTAAGACTCATGTCAGGTGCAGACGTAAAACACACAGACACATCTGTACAAAAAATATTCGGTTCGTTAAGGTGAATGTAAATAATTCATCAAATAATTTTTCTGGCACTTATCTAGTAGACTTTAGATCTTGCATTGCGATACAATTAGGGAAGCATGTAGATATTTCATAGATTAATTAAGATAAGTGGCCTTCAATGAAATCGCTCTTCTACCTTTAACTAGTTCGAAATCCTTAAATAGGATTTTAAGTTCTTAATTAGAAAACAAGTAAGAACATTATAGTCGGGTAAAGCCGACCATCAGATACTCTACGTCACTTCACCTACTACAGTTACTCAATGGTTTTGTTAATAATATATCAAGAGCTATACATTTTTTTCATGCAAAGGCATTCTTTTCAAGAAAGCCTGCATTTTGGAGGAATTCTTATGTGCGATGGTATCCAAAAATGGACCTACGTGTTCGAAATTCGATAAGGTTGATTTCTATGCCAATTTATTATTATAAACTAGTTTCACCATGAAATATTAAAAATGATATTACTTTTTGCTCTATAAAGATTCAGTTCTCGTAGGAACGGTTATGTGAGAGAGAGTTCAAAAAATTGCCCCATGTGTCCCAAATTTTTCATACCAATTTGGAATTTCCAAATACTATAACACAGAGAGTTTTGCCGATAAACTTTGAAAATTACCATCGAAAAAGTCGATCCAAATCATTTTCAATACAGATCGTCCTTGGGTCAAAGCACGTCAATGCGCCAAATTTTATCAAATTATCTCAAAAAATGCGCCCTGTAGCTTGAACATAAGTTACATGGACAGACATCAGACAAAGTTGGGTCTATCTTAAGCCCTTCTGCATGTTACATCCGTTCGAACTTAATATACTTTATACCACAAGTCGTGTCATGACGCATTATAGCGGTACTAGAAAAATAAGTTAAAATGTTATGTAAACGTAATAAGAAAATACACAAACCGAGAGACACAAGTAACGATTTCCGGGCATTAGTTTCTAAACTTTGTCGATGAATTTACTGAAATAGTATACGCCAAGTACTGTATGTGCTAGTCGAGTTTTTTACGATTTAACCGCCTTGATTTTCTATAGGTAAGCTTTCTACAGGTATTCTGCAACATTTTTCAAGAGGGACACTTAGTATAAGCAAACTGTTTGTATAACAGACAATGGCATGTTGTGTTCACTATAAATAGAGCCATTTTTCTGAAAATGTGTTCTACTAATATCTACGGTCTTACATGCGAAAGTAAAATTGTGAAACTAGACGAAAAGCTCCTTTTCTAATTTTTAAAAACAAAACAAACATGTATCTGCGTTGGCAAAGCCTTGGTTCTCGTCCCCTTAATCTCTCTTCCTACACTATTATAGATTGCAATTTTTCATCTACAACAGCAAAGTAAAAATATTCTGTTGAATCGTATATCTTTCCATGACAACACTACAAACATTGCCTTGCAAAACTAATAACGATAGAGCAATTTTGGCATATGGGTATATACACTTTCGCTGCACTCGGAAGAAAGCACAAGAGCATATATATCGTTGAACAGCATCAACTTCTGAATCGATTTAAGACTGTCCGCCTGTCCATCCGCTTGCGTGTCTGCCTGTGTATTGTCCGTGACTTCAAATTTTGCGTGGGCCTCAAATTTGGAGGAACTATTGAAAATTCTTGCTTGTAAAATTCATAAGCTTCGAAAATTAATATTTTTGTATTCTATTTTAGTATAAGGAGGATGGGTGTAAAAGATTCGGTCACAGACGAATATAATTTGCTTACTTGTTTATTTATTTTCGATATTCAAAAAAATGATTACAGGGCATCTAGAGTACCAAAATTTTTAGGAGACTTTCACTTGCATGAACATACCTTTGAATATCTGCGATCAGTTTCTTTTTCTATCTATCTTAGCTTTCGTGATGCCGAGAGTTTGCCTGTTGTTTTTGTGTTCTAAATTCAAATTTAACACTCTATGGCAAATAAAGAAATCCCTGCACAAGTAACTATGAATTAGGTTTCAAAATTTATGGTAACAATAAGGAAAGTAATATAGAGGCTTATGTCCTTGATAAAGCAAACGATCTTGAACCGTGAAACCATGTATCCGATTAACCACATACACGTCATATATTCTAGAACTAAGGCAGGTTTTGTTGTATGATGACAGGCACATTGCTTTTATGATATCTGTATAGAAAAACGAAATTTACATAGGGGCTTGGCGAAGTACTACACTTTTGAGCATTATAAAATCCTAAACTTTGTCATTAAATATTGAAAAGTGCTCATGGTAATGATGACGATTCGATTGAAACTGATTCGAGTTACTGCTAATATGAATGAAAAAAATCTTCGAGGACACAGTGTCTCAATATTATCGCAATGTAAAAAGAAAATCATTTCAACCCTATCAAAAAAGTCGTATGTGACTCTGACGGCCAATGTGACACAACTGGTTTTGTGACCGGTCACTAGTTATACGATGAAAGCATGTGTTTCATTCTCACACTTCTTTTGATTACCTATCAAATTTAGTGTTCCGAAACAATAGTCACAATAGAACTCCCCGATACTAGTTTGTTATGAAAAGGGGCTGTTAAGTCACTAATACTACAAATAAAAAACGTCTTGTAACGGCTCTGTGATGTTGCTCAGAATGCAGCTGCAAGTCTTATGCGTATTGTGGGATTTTTCCAAAAATTGATTTGAAAAAAAACGAAAAATAGCGCCGTTTGGACTTTGGTTTTCTCTCTCTTTATACTCATCACTTGCACTATAGGATATACTAAGTTGTACGGATGTATGCAATACCCAAAAAGATTCGAGATAGACAAGGCTTTCTTCATACCAATCGATTCAAAATCACTTTCTGAATCAGATCCGTTCTCTCAATCGATGTAAGCCTGTTTGTCCGTTCGCCTGTCTGACGTCTGCCCTTGGATTTGTAAGTTCAATCTATAGACTTTTGTTGGTTTGACATACATACTGACATGTTTTGGCCCAAGGGCGAACCCTATTGAAAGTGGTTCGGATTGGACAGTTTCTTTGGTCATTTAGAACTCCCGTGTATCGAGGCTCTCCTGGACACGCAAGCTCTTCTAAGTCTAATTTCTGGCCGTTTATGACAAAGACAAGTGAAAAATGAAAAAATCCTTGACAAGTAAATTAAATTTGCTAAATTTGGACCACGTTAGTTGACGTTTCGAGCATCCTTCAACATAAGAGCTTTCCTCGAAAGAATTCCTTCACGTAAAAATAATGTACAATTTTTGGTCTATTATTACGCAAAGTGGCGTAATGATACCTGCCTTAGTCGATTCACTTGTTTTTCAAAGAAATTGCGCAAAAAGTGCCTGCAAAAATATTTTAATTTGAAGCTGCAGTTGAACGGCAAACGTCACTAAAACGCATACTTCTGATCGTTAATGACCGTATCGTACATTTTGGTTAATATCTTTGAACTTTTAGAAGCTTGCCAGATGTTTGTCACCGTTAATTGCTTTTTATACTCGACAATCTTATTCAGTGCGCACGCACGGATATACAGCTCTGTTTGGAAGATCGACCTTTTGGGTTATTTAGAATTGCTTTATCTTTAATTCCGGGTATTTTATAGACAAAATATAAAATGATTTTACCGCAACAGTATGAAATAGCTTTCGGTTAAATAAAACTTCGTCGATCGATCAGATTAGGTTACTAACATAGGCATAACAAATCTTCGAATTTGCAAATGCTGGACATTGACCTTTTCTCAGTGAAATGCTTTGCACAATTTTCTACCCGTCTATCAACTCACTTCATTTTTTTATGAAAACAAGTTTAGTTATAAACAATTAAAAGCATTGGATAGGAAGCAAAAAAAAAAAAAAAAAAAAAAACGAAAATAATGCAAATTTGTGTCAGGTTAAACGAACTGTGGGGTCTTTGGTTTTTTTTGTTTTGTTTTTTGTTTTGTTTCAGAAATTTGAAATGAATAAGAATTGAAAGTAAATTTACTCAATAGAAGCGATTATATTTTTATGAACTTAAAACGAAATATTTTGGGCAACAATTATGGTAAATAAACCATACTAACAACAGGCGCTAATAAGTTATATATATATTTACAAACTAATCTATAAATTACTTTTATACGTACAATTTCCTATAAATAACAAAACTATTTAAAAAATAAATAAAGTTTTTTTGTATACAAATTCGTTAAAATTTCTTCATAGGTTAGAAGGAAAAATTAGAAAAATCTGGGATGTGGGGGATGATTAGACTCAGTTCCCTCTTCCACAATAGGAATAAACGGTGGCAGCAGGATAACTGGTCGATCTAAGTCAGCTGGAGGGGCAGCAAAATTCTCTGTACGTTGAAAGCGCTGCGAGAGTAAAATAAAAGAATAAAAATAACAATAAAAACGCGAAAACAGATGCTGCACAATATGTCGATATAATTGCACAAAATAAATTTTAAGAAAATAAAAAAAAAAACTGAATAGAAAGAAGTTAAATAGAGGAGTGATATGAATTCGCAGGAGATTAGCAAACAAGTCACGCTAATTATAAATGTTGTTATTCGCTTGTTCTGTGCTGTTCAGTTCTCGTTGTTGTTGTTGTTCTTGTTGTTCTTGTTGTTGTTGTTGTTTTTGTTGTTGCTTATGTCGCGGTTATTATTTATATGGCAGTCGATCAAGTTGATTACTTACCCCACTTGGTCCTGATACTATCGGTGAACCAATTGCCAATTGTGGTTTAGCTATTACTACCGTTCCAGGTTCTATGCATACGGCCGCAACAACAACAACAATTACAAATCCAACCAAATTCACTGACCAGTTGCGCATGATTATTAGTTTGTTACAAGTTATTGTTGTTGTTGCTGTTGCTGTTTCAGTTGTTATACAGTGCGCTGCACACGAGTTGTGTAATACGAATATAAAGAATTCTTCGCACGCATTTCATTTATATAAGAGAACAAATGTGAATAAATCCTGTGCACACACGCTTGCCTACACACAAATGCAAGTATACCTTCTTTTCTTTCTTTTCTTTTTTTTTTTCTCTCTCCCTCTCTCCCTCTTTCTTTCTTTCTTTCACTGTTTCTCTGTCTTTCTTCCATCGCCACTTTATTTTCCCGGTTGTCTGAGGAATTTGTCTGAGCACACTTGTACACACGTACGTTTGTAATTTATAATTCAGTCAGAGTTACATATTTTAATCGTACATTGCTTTCACATATCATTTCTACACACACAATTGAAAATTGTATTCGTTTCATCGTCAGGTATGTAACAATGACAAATACTTGCTTCATAAGCGCGCTTCCGAATCCATTTATCAGGTGGTGTCAGATGCTTCACAAGCGAAATTGGTTAAAACTAACAATAGATCCTTGACGAAAACAACAAGGCCATGGGATCGATGTAGATTACAAAAAGAGAGGGCATGGCAACAGCGGAAGGTTCGCGTTATCCACATCTACTGATGAATCAATGAATGAATTTTGATGGCATCAAGCAATAAGAGAAGAGGTAATGTGAGACATCGAAAGCGCCCATTGATACATTGTTCCATTGGTGACATAATAAAGTCACAGTCATTTTTCAATATATTTGAAAACGTTTTTTTCCGTAAAGACTGTAAAATTTGAACGCCTAAAATTTTTATAATGGTTTCGTGAGTAAACCGAATCGCCAGAAATCGAATCAGTTCATTAAGAGTAAAACCAGTTAATGATTTCCGTATTCCTGCCGGCACCCCGTAGCAGCAGTCCACTGTGGAAGAGATTCCTGGCTCTTTCTATCGCACTTCTTAGTCCGAAGAAAGGTCATCAGTTATTTGGTGACTTTTTAACGAGCTTGATGCTACCTCCTTCTCTCTTTATTTTCTATAACTGATACAGAATAGCTGTTACGAAGGGGTCGAGATTTACCGTGGACAGGAAAGATGAACTTATTGATGAAGGTCGATGCCACTGAAAAGACTTCGCATTGCAAATCTGCAAATCCAAGGCACGTTCGCTAGGGTTACAGGCTCGCCAAGGAACTAGTGCTTCCGTTAGTAGTGCTCGTCAAATGTACGCAAAACGCTTGTTGCTTGAGGATGTTTGACTCTAACTCTGTTGTGTTATACATGTAATCCTCTAAGATGGTAGACTATCACATTAAAGATGATCGTCTTTAGGTAGCGTCACTGTTAGGTATACACTGTTCATTAGAATGATCAGGACTCTTATTAGTTCCTTTTATTTCCTTGTGTATTATCTATTCACTTTAAGGTTATGGTGAGAAGGTAGGCGTAAAACTCTAACTTTCAAGTAAAAGAAAGTTTGAGTCAGAACTAAATCGAAGCTATCTTCTCGGGAGCTTAGTAGGGAGATATATTTCCTTATTGTTCTAAAATAGGTGTCGAAAAATTCGTTCAAAACAGAGTTTTTTCTCATTTTCATTAATTCAATGCTTACTGACGATAGCGATAGCGATAGCGATGTTGATGATGACGAAGGTGACGTTGACGGGTTTAAAACTTATATTTTCAATTATGCTTAAAGACTACCTCGGTGTGCATTCATCAGCTACTTAGGTATGCGCTTACACTTGACACATGGTAACGATAATAACAAATACATCAACGGCAGTCGCTCAGTCATTCGGGAAATACAGACATTCCTATTTTTTCATTCCCCGCCTTCCAAACCCCCCCCCCCTTTTTTTTTTTTTCTCTGATTTGTGTTGTTTGTTGATAACAATTAAATTGTAATAGGAAACAATAGCAAACGGTTCTTGGATCGTGCCCAGATCAGAATTTTTGTAAGATAAGGACT